>ML259005.1:24856-100935 GCA_005239495.1 Nicotiana undulata
GGGGGGGGGGGGGGGGTAAATAGTTTGGGCCGCATGGGTGGGAGAAGTAAATAATTTGGGCCTAGGCATTAAAGGGTGAATAGTTTGTAATTAATGGGTATAAAATGAGATTTTTCCTTTATCAAAAGGCCATCAATGAATCGGACCAAATGATTTTTTTCCCTTTATAATGGGATCTTTACACAAATAGCCGGTCATACTTATTATTTACTTTTTCTAGTCATATACATGGATTATACATTGAATATACATAATTATACACATCTAATACATATATTATACATTCATCGGCTATTTTTAGTTTAAGCAATTGGATGGACAGCTATTTGAGTTAATTCTTCTTACAATAAATAGAATCTAGTTGGATTAGTAGAGTAGACGTTAGACGACTAGCAAATTCCATAGATTTTTTGTGTGTGGAAATTTTACCTCAAATAACAAAGGTATATAACCTATTTATTATAAATCAAAATAATTTTAAAATATTATTTTCTATAGTTACCTTTTATATTTTATAGCAAAATAAATATTTATGGTATACTACCATTGAGGCATGAAATACGCTATTTATGTTTTTACTCTATCTTAGACAGCTGGACATACCTATTTTTAAGGTGATTGTCGTTACTGTATTCATGAATACATGTGAATAGATGTGCATACAAATGGACTGCCCCGATTTTAGGCACTTTTTTATTACTATATTCACGAATACAACAGCGCGAATACATGCACGTACAACTGGATTGCCCTGATTTTAGTCATTTTTTGCTGATGTATGTATGAATACATGGCGCGAATACATGTGAATACATGCACAGACAGCTGGACTGCCCTGATTTTAGGAGCTTTTTGCTGCTGTATTCATGAATGCATGTCGCGAATACATGCGCATACAAATGGAGTACCTTAATTTTAGACTCTTTTTGTTGCTGTATTCATGAATACAACAGCGCGAATACAACAAATATAATACTGTAACAACTGAATAGTAACTATAGGAAGTAATTATGTATATGGTACTTGTAGGAAGTTAATAGCCACTAAACAACAGTGGTTTTGAAAATTCCTCTTCTTTTTTCGGGAAATTTTCTTCTAAAACGTGTTTGTCCAGAACATTTGTAAGTTTTTGGAGATTTTTCGTATATGAGTTTTTCAAAAACCACTTTTTCAAGTTTTCCGGAAAAAACTTTTTTCCCTACTCACAAAACTAAATATTTTCTCAAGTGAAATTCATGTACAAACATAATTTTTAATTTGACAAATATCATTTAGGGGTATTATCATTGTTGACATGGGTCAGAAACTATTTACATCTGATAGCCAAAATATTGTATAAATTTGTATAATTTTTGTCTATAACATACAAAAGCATACTATATTATAAGTATGAAGTCCAAAATGTAAGATTGAAAGACAAAAAAAACCTTATAAAATTGATGGACCTTTTTAGCCTTTCAGCATGCATTAATATTCCCTTGGCATTAATGTACAAAACTATAAAATTATTTAAAATAAATACCGTTAAGCAAAACCAAAATTAATGTATCTGTTCATGGGAAAACCGCTCAGCAAATTAAGGCCTAACCACAAGACTTTTCGATAATTGCAACCTCTAGAATTAGTAATGTTTATATATTGTGTCTTAATCACTATCCCAAGTTTAGGTTTCTATTTTTAAAAGATTTAATATCCATTAAATATTTTTCGTCGTCTTGCTTTCATCCCCTTAATTTTCAATACATCAATATCCCTCAGTTTCTCTTCTCAAAAATTATACATTTTGCTTGTCTTCTTCAGCATCTCCAGACTGTCTTTGCATACTAATAATCTGATTTTCGACCAAAGGTAATTTATTCTCTTTATGTATCTTCACAACTATAACTTCTGATAGGTGAGACGATGACTTAACTATTATTTTTATTAAAAAATATTAAAATTGTTAATATCTTTAAAGTAGTGATTAGTTTCTCAACTTTTATATCTTTAAAGTACATGAATAAAAACGTAGATAAAATGTTACTACCATTAGCATTTATACCATTATTGTTACTTTTCTAAGATTTATATTAGCTTTATTAATTTTTTTAATAATTATACTATTTACATTTAAAATACAAACTATGGAGTACCATTGTTATGTTATGATAACTGACTGATATATCTAGGTATGACATTTGTCATTTTTACTTTTGGTAACTGACTAACTGGTTAGGATGCTAAGTCAATAGGTTAATACCCATTGCACAAGAAAAGTTTTCAATCATAAGATGGATGACGTATGAAAGAAATTATGTAACACAAATAGGAGGTTTAGAAGAATTAACGAAACATGCGAATGCACTAACTTTATCTATAAAGATAATTAAACCGATGGTGACTTTAATAATGTGAACGAAAATGACTATGACCAGGTTTGAGATAGTTGATTATATAATTTAGGATTCATTTGAGAGTTCACACTACTTTATCAAAATTCTCTTATGAAAGAATTCACATGTAATTTACAAACAAATATGTAATCCCTAGGTAACTTATCTAAGAATTTAAAACCTCTAAATAATTTGGGGATATACATATTTTTTTACATGTAGGGGCGGAGCTAGCCCTTCGGCTACGAGTTCAGCAGAACCCAGTAGGTTTGATCCAAACCTTATATTTGTCTTAAAAAATTCATTGAATACGCGCAAATTATTAAGTTAGAACCCAGTAACTTAAAAAAGAAGTAGAATCCTGAACCCTTAAACTTCAAATACTAGCTCCGCCTACATGTGCCAATTTTACGTTACACTTTCAAGAGAGATATTAATAACGACATACAAGAGCATTAATCATAAAAGAAATTAATCGAAACGGATGAAATCAAATTACATTGAGAATATATTATCTATATGAAAATATCAGTTGAGATATGCTTCATTACATGTTTGTACCTTATAAAATCAAAATAAGTAAGAAAAATACACTTACCTAATTAAAACTTAATTGTTCTTCATAGATTTAGATGATATCCAATCATCTTGACAACAACAAATAAGTCATCATATAACGATCAACATTAATCATTTACAAAAACTTGCACTTTATTCGTTTGTGTATGATATTTAACACAACCCTCGACAAAGACATTAAAGGCTTTAATCATAATAAAAATTATATTAATTACCGTTTATTTCTTCCTTAAACGTCTCATTATATTAAGACTCCCACACTCTCCAAAATATCTAAAACTTTCAAACAAATTCAATTACTTGCCAAAACTATTAAATGTAATATTTAAGAGTACCGTAGAGAATAGTAGTTGTTTTTCGTTTTAACTTTTTCATTACACATACAAAGTTCAGACTGAATGTAGCAAATACGTCTTCATTCCACTTTCCATAGCTCTATAAATGCATGTTGTTTTGAATAATGGAGGATGACAAGCCGAATAAAAAACAATTCCAGTGTATATACTATCTTTTTCCATAAATTATACTCCTTCCATTCCAATTTATGTGAATCTGTTTGACTGGACACGAAGTTTAAGAAAAAATAAAGACTTTTGAAATTTGTGGTCATAAACAAGTCAAAAGAGAGTTTAGGTATTTGTGTGGTTATAAAAACTTGTCATTAAGGATAAAATTGGGAGTTTAACCTAAATTATTTTCAAATTTTAAAAACGGTCATCTTTTTAGAACAGACTATAATTAATAGTTGGATACCCTTAATAACATAAAGTAATATCAATGTAGCATAAAAATCTTAAATCCAAATTTACTCATAAACGATATTATAACAAGGTCAACATCATGTGTGCAAAATCTTGTGCGTGTACAGTACACATGAAAGGTCGTTGGCTGACACATTGCATTGCATGGTACCAAATCCCCTAAATCATGGCCGATTTTCTTGTGGTAAAATGGCCGTATTTAATTCCTCCAATTATGCATCCTCCCCCGGCAACCATTGACAGCCAATATCAAATCTAACTTCTTATGTCTCTCTTAAATGTCCTATAATTAGAGACCAACATGAAATTGTGAGTTTGAATGTTCTCAATTCTAGAAAAGATGGTTTATGGCGTTTTATATAAAATATATAAAAGTATTTAGTGAATTTTTAATATAAATACTAGCTCTTTCCGCTAAGGGTGACAACTTGAGCATAAACTCATTTAATCTCCCAACCTGTCCGAGGTTGGGCCGGTCGCTTGACTCACACATTTGTCGAACTCCCCCTACCTTGATTGAGCCCATCCAAATTTATTCATGAGAAACTTTACTAAAATAGTTTTTTTTTGTTTGATATGTTACATATGACCATAAAAAAGAAATCTTATTTGATTATTAAACAAAATAACACACACTAATTAAAGCTTGATAAGAGTTGGGCAGATTGGGTTATGACTCAAATTTTAGCCCATTTTGACATCGTCCATCTCAATCCAAGTAACTTTGGGCGGAGCCCATTTATTAACTCAGACCATTTTGATTCGTCCAAAATCAACCAAATCCGCCCATTTAATAGTAGAAATGACACCAAATAGCCACTCTAAAAGTCGGTTAATTAGGAAAAAGCCAGTGTTAACATTTTATTTTAAAATTTCATGACAAAATAAATAGTGGCTAAACTCTGAATACCATCCCGAAAATGGCTATACATACATGCACTTGCCCCCATTTAACATCCCATCTGTCTCTATCTATGATGCACCCTCTCACTACTAAAAATTCGGGAAAAAACGACCACAAAAAGCGATCAAAGTTGGTCCCTAAACAGTGAAAAGCGACCAAAATGCGTCCAAACAGGCTTGGTTGCTATTTTGTTGGTCCCTTTACCATAGAGACCAAATATTCCGGGTATCAAAAAAAGAGACCAACTTTGGTCGCTTTATTATTTTAATAATATAAATTTAGCGACCAAAGTTGGTCTCTATATTTAAATTACAATATTTATTTATTTATTATTATACAAAATATAGCGACCAACTTTGGTCTGTAAATAAAATATAATATTTTAAAATCTGAAAAATAGCGACCAAAGTTGGTCGCTTATTGTTTAATTTTTTTATACAAAAGCGACCAACATTGGTCGCTAATTGCAAGAATTAATTTTTTTTTATACATAAGCGACTAACATTGGTCGCTAATTTCCATAATTTATTTTTTTTAATAGAATAGCGACCAAAGTTGGTCGCTATTCTTAAAATCTGGGTTACTTAGCGACCAACCTTGGTCGCTATTGCCCAGAAAAAAAATTTAAATAGGAAAGCGACCAAAGTTGGTCGCTATTCTTAAAATCTGGGTTACTTAGCGACCAACCTTGGTCGCTATTGCCCAGAAAAAAAATTTAAATAGGAAAGCGACCAAAGTTGGTCACTTTTCTGGGTATAATTTTGGCAAAAACTGCCTGTTTTGGCAGCTACACCACCTGTCAGCATACCAAAACCTATTACAAGCAACAACAAATACCAACAACAACAACACAACAACAACAATAACAATATTAACAACAATATTAAAACCAACAAAGTATAAATTTCAATAGAACTAACACATTAAACTAACAAAACTAAGTTAACGCTTATTACAAGCCCATTCGAAAATCGGTTCTATTGTCTAGTTCAAAGTATATAAAAGTAACTAAGGAAAACTAAGTATATAAAACTAAGTGTTCTTTCAGCATCCTCGTCTGAAAGTTGGATTGCCTCGCCCGACTCATTAGGTGGCTGACTGCGTATGAATTCCTCCACGTCAAATGTGAAGCGACCCTATAAGAAAAATTACATTGAATTAGTATTTCAAATTTTATATAAAAGTAAATTAAAATACTTAATGAAAAGTAAAAAACTTACATGTACAGTCGAGGCTCGGTGAATAGCTCATCTTGCTTTATTGGCATCATAAAGCTGTCTGGTGGCTTTGGTGATTATCCTCGTAGTAATATTACTCGGGATGAACTTGGATACAGAGAATAACTTGGATACAGTACCTGGAAGGATGTGTCTTTGATAATTTGTTGTTCTCATTAACGACAATGATGATGAGAAGGCAATGGCATGTGTTTCAAACAGTGATGGTGTAGGTAAGAATTTAACATTTTCTAAGCAGATAAAATAAGAGGTTATAGAGGAATTCTCTACTTCATTCTCGACCTCCTACTAATATTTTACCGTAATCCTCGATATTCATGATCTTTTATCTAGAATTATGTCATCGATGAACTGAAAATATGTCATGACATATCTAATCATCTATCCCCAATTCTTCCTTGGTCCACCTCTGCTTGGGACCAATCATAGCTAACCTCTCACACCTTCTCATTGGGGGCATTTATACTCATCCTCTTCACATGCGTAAACCACCTCAGTCTCTCTTCCCACATTTTGTCCAACATTGCATGGAGGCCACTCCCAAACCTTGACATGTATATCTTCATTTCTAATCTTATCTTTCTTAGTATGCCTACACCCCGCACATCCATCCAAGTATCCTCATACATATGCTTATCTTCTAAACATGTGAGTTCTAAAATCTTCAACATTTAAAAAAAAAATATTATTTAGCACTCCACCTTTTTCTTTTAAAGAAGAAATTTACACCTACAATTTTAAATAGTGAAATATTAATCGAGTGCGATCTTTAAGGAAAAGAGAAAAAGTAATTTAGATAAATCATATATTATAATTAAAGTTATTACGATAAACGAAGAGACTGCGCAAGAAACAGATACAATAAACAAGACATTCCATTCAAATCTGGTCATTTTCCAGCATCGAATCCAAATTAAACTGCACCGAATCCGAGGCCAAACCAAGTTTAAAAAACGCCCAATTGTTCTTGTTAACAATTTACTGCATGTATTTTGATATTCAGGTACTTAGTAAGAATCTTGAACGGAATAATAAGTGTGTATTTAAAAGTGAATACAGACAAATACGAGTATATGATTCACACATTGCATTGAAAAAGAGAAAGAAAATGAATGACAAAGAGACAAACCAACAACTATACTTCACATGGCTCTCTCTGCGATTTCAACCAAATCTCAAAAAATATTATTCTCACTTTATGTGGTGCAGTTCAGAATTCAAGAATCAAATATATTTTTAGGTTTCTTAAAATAAAATTTATATATTTGAAAATTGCATAAAAAGTAATTAACACTATAATAATAATAATAATAATAAATCTAATAAATTCTTATAAGTGGGGTCTGGGAAGGATAAGATGTACGCAGTCTTACCCCAAAAATAGAGGAGTTATTTCCAATAGACTATCGGCTAAAGACGGATAAAAAAAAGTAAAGGCAAGTCACTATAATAACAACCAAAATATCTAAAAGACTTATAAATAAAAATATTACAGTCAAAAGAGAAAAAACTCATGCGACGGAGTAACAAATTAAAAAAACAAAGTTCAAATATATGCTCTTGTCACTGATATAAACACCACCTACCTAACTCTCTTCCTCACAACTATACTCTTTCCTTTATTCTTTCACCTACAAACTCAATGACTTTCAAAGAATTCTTAGCCAGAATAACAGATTCTGGCAAAAACACAAATTCTTTTTCAAAGGTAAAAAAACCAAAAATCTTCTTATTCCTCATTGCCTCTATCCTACTAATTGCTGCAGTTATTGGAGTAGTCATTGGAGTAAATCACTCACAAAAAGATAGCTCAAATCAAGCCCAAATTCAGGCAGCTCATACCATAGTAAAATCCTCATGTAGCATCACTTTACATCAAGAATTATGCTACTCTACAATTACAAATAATATCCAAAACTTATCCAAAAAAGTCACAAACCAAAAGGATGTCATTGAATTGTCGTTGAATATTACAACTAAGGCCGTTCGACGCAACTACAACGCCATAGACAAGCTAATAAAAACACGAAAGGGATTAACAGAACGCGAAAAAATCGCGTTACACGATTGTCTCGAGACTATAGACGAGAGTATTGATGAGCTACACACGGCTGTTGAAGATTTGGAAAAATATCCTAATGTTAAGTCTTTGAGACAACATGCTGATGATTTGAAAACATTAATTAGTGCTGCTATTACTAATCAAGAGACTTGTCTTGATGGGTTTTCACATGATGAAGCTGATAAAAAAGTTCGTAAGGTTTTGCTTAAAGGGCAAGTGTATGTTGAGAAATTGTGTAGTAATGCTTTAGCCATGATTAAGAACATGACTGATACAGATATTCAGAATGAGATGAAGTTAGTTGCTTCAGGTAATTTAATTGTTTTTTTTTTTTTTTTTTTTTTTNTCCCACCCAGTGTCCGGTATCCCATATTGGGCCAGACTAAATTCGGATTCGCGCCGGGAAATCCAACATTGGGGTAAAGCGCTCTTTAACAAAGGCGACCCGAACCCGAGACCTCTGATTAAAGATAAAGGGGTACTTGCCACTCTACCACAATCCTTATTTCTCTCTCCATTTCTGTGTCTTGCTTTTCTTTTTAGTTAAATTTAAAGATAATGCCGCCTTTCCATATTTAGCAGGAGTAGTAAGTTATTAATATCAACAATCTCATTTTACCCTTAATGACAGTACCTTCTACGAGTGGCATAACATACACAAGATTCAACAAGTATTTTTAGTATAATATACATTCCTTAGTTTAAGATTACAAAATTCAAAATTAAAGTTCTCTTTATAATTTTAAACTTCATATTAAGACATATATAAAATGTCAAACTAAGGCGTGTAAAGTGAAATGGATGAAATACTCCCTCCAGCTTTTTTTTAGTTGTTAATTATGGTTACAAAAAATATGTCAAAAGTAGTCATTTTAGAAAATTAAGATAGAATCAATTTATCTTTTCCCATTTTTACCCTTATTCTAGTAAAAATGGAGAGATTAATGTGGTGAGAAGAAGAGTTGAGTGATAAGTTAAAATTAAAGAATACTTGTTCACAGTAAGTAAGTTACCAGTTTCCTTTTTCATTTTGGTTCAAAATAAATGACCTATTATATAATCAAAAAAGAATTCAATTTATTTTTACAAAATAACCCCTATGTAAATATCCCTAAAATGTTTTCTTACTACTCACATTAAATATTTAATTAGGGGTAGTTTAGTCATATTAAATATTATTGTATAGAATTTAGTATTTTCTTAATAGGCGTGCTAAAAGCAAATTGGTCACTTATTGTGAACCAGAGAGAGTAGTTTAATCAATATCCTTTTAATTAATACTTTCTAAAGGGCCACGTAAACCGTTGCGGAGCCACCTTGCAGCAAGGTGACATCCCTTCGTTTGAAAAATACATGGTGTAAGTAGGTTAATTTTTTTTATATATTCATATATATTATACGTTGATTTGTCTTGATTTTTTTGTATGTTTATATATATATATATATATATATATATATACCCCTTAATGAACTGATTTTTGTATGTTTACTTTTATATATTTGACACCCCTTAATAAGAATTTTGACACGCTATTTATGTACGAGTACTGTTTAATAAAATCAAATTTTTATGTCTCAACTCTTAATATACAGGTAAAGTGAAGAGAAAACTCAATGGGGAGAGCAGTGGAACATGGCCGGAGTGGTTGTCTGCTGGAGATAGAAGACTGCTGCAATCACCGTCAGTGACGGCGGATGTGGTGGTGGCGGCAGATGGAAGCGGAGACTACAAGACGGTGGGTGAAGCAGTAGCTAACGCACCTGAAAAAAGCAGCAAGAGATACGTGATAAGAATAAAGGCAGGTGTTTACAAAGAAAATGTGGAGGTGCCAAAGAAGAAGAAGAATATAATGTTTATGGGAGATGGTAGAGAGAATACTATTATTACTGGAAACAGGAATGTCAAAGATGGTAGCACTACTTTCCATTCTGCCACTGTTGGTATGTTAAATTTACAATTACCTTTTCTTTTTTACTTATTTATTCATGCATTACTTGTTGTTTTTCTAGTAACAACAACAACACCAACTTGTTCTTGCCGTAAGGTTTATGTCCTCCTCCTTATATTAGTTTTCTATTATATATACAATGTAGGGTTTAATGTCAAACCCCCCAACACCACAGGAGGTGAAAACCTACGTGGTTGGATTAAATTAAAAAAATAAATAACAACAACAAAATTTCTACTCGTGCAATTTAGGGAATATTTTGTGTATGCAGACCTTACTCTTGAAAAGATTAGAGAAGTTGTTCCAACAGACGGCTCAAGAAAAAAAATCTTTTTCTAGCACTTTGTTTGTTATTAAGTCGTTTTTAGCAGGTAAACGGGGTGAGGTTTTAATTTAATACTTCAAAACTCAAATTTCCTCCTAATATAAAGATAATTGCTACAAGTAAATATCATTGGGATGGCTAGCATCTGGCGCAATAATAATGATAGTACTAGTATTGCTTAGGGATCTTTACAAATAGCCGATCGTATATATTATTTACTTTTTTTAGCAATATAAAATAAATTATACATTCATTATACACATAAATTATGTATATATATTATATATTCACTAACTAATTTTAATTTATGTAGTTGGTGATCGGCTATTTGGATTAATTCTTGTATTGCTGCTTACTGCAATAAAACTTCAATTACTTCTAAAAGAGTAGCTAGGAACTACTATCGTGGGGTTTGGTTTGGTGACAGGGATTAGGTGTTATCCCAATATACATTTTGAGATTAAATATGTTTAGTGGTAATGGAGTGTAGAATAAGTTTTTATCAAAATTATAGAATAAGATTTTTATCAAAATTATAGAATTACCTATCTCATATAAAAAGTGAAATTATTTATTTTGATTATAATTCTAGTTATAGTCTCAAAATTATGATTATAATTTCTGGAATAACTTGATTTTGAACCAAACACCCTAAGAAGATAGTTGTGAAAAGCTGTATTCTGGAGATGACGCGGAGTCCCATGTGGTAAAGGTGTAGTATGTAGGAGCTTTATTGTCGTTTTCCTTGTCTAGTAGGAGCAATTGCTGTTGCGCGTGAACCCGAGTTTGAATTTCAAACTTCAAAATATGGTTCATCTGTCAGGATAATAGATACATATATATTATAATATAATATGAAATCTAAAGAACCTTGGCTCCTATAATGAAGTATTATTATAGAGGATTATTGTTATAAAAAAAAGTTAGACACTAACGAAATCACGCATTCATTCAAATAAAAGGTTTGACATCCATTTGGCCAATACGTACTATTGATCACCATCACCTATTGATGGCATCCAGCTAGGAGTGCCTTCCGTAAATTACTCCAGACAGTATTGACTTAAATTTGGTGGTCATTCTATGTTAGCCCAGCTCTTTCTTCCACCTCTAAATCAACATTTTGTTTTAGTTTAGAGAATTTCTCCATTTATTTTGACTATTGTAAATAGAATTCTATCGGTTTCAGTTTATGTGATAATATTACTTTTAAATCAGTCCCAAAAGATGATTGTAGTAGTTTTTAAATTTAAAAATAAATTTAATTTAAACTTCTCATTTTACTTTTAGTGAGAAATTTTTATAACTACACAAATATCCATAGCTTATATTAGATCACGAATTTCAAAGTTTTATTTACTTTCTTAAACTTCATGCATATTACGTAGGAGTTTGCTAGAGTAAGAAGCTCCTATGTTTCTTTTAGTTATGACTTAATATAATGGATTAAAGGAACAATATTTTAGCGATTTAACTTAAATATATATTGATTGTGAAAAGTATTTTATAATTTACACTAATAATGTATTTTAACTTGCTATCATTTTTCAGGTGTAGTCTCACTGACATGTAACTTTTAGTTCATCAATCAATGTATAGAAAAACTCTTTCTTAGCACATATATATATGTATATATATATATATAGTGACCATAATTATATGCTTTCTTAGCTTCCATGTCCGCTGCCAAAAAAGAAAATTTCTATAAGTAACGCCATGTAATTATCTCAACAAAAAAGAGAAGGGGAATAAAAACAAAACTATTTAGCTTTGATAATTCAAAAAGGCATGTGAGTGCAAACAATATTTCATTTCCATGTTTCATGTACCAAGTCCAATCGATCTTGAAAGGTTGTCTCACATTCATATCACTACGTATTATAATATTAATTTGTTGTTCTAATATTAACTTTGCAGCCGCAGTGGGAGAAGGGTTCTTAGCCAGAGACATAACATTCGAAAACACAGCAGGACACGAAAAGCACCAAGCAGTTGCACTTCGTGTGGGTGCCGATTTATCCGCCTTCTACAAATGTGACATGTTAGGCTACCAAGACACTCTCTACGTCCATTCCAATCGTCAATTCTTCGTCCAATGTTTCATTTCAGGCACAGTCGATTTCATCTTTGGCAATGCCGCAGCCGTACTCCAAGACTGCGACATCCACGCTAGACGTCCAGGGCCGGGCCAGAAAAACATGGTCACTGCTCAAGGGCGAATGGATCCCAACCAGAACACTGGGATAGTGATTCATAAATCTAGAATTGGCGCTACTTCGGACTTGAAATCAGTTCAGAAAAATTTCCCTACGTATTTAGGACGGCCGTGGAAGGAATATTCCAGGACCGTGATCATGCAATGTTCGATCGGGGATGTGATTAGTCCGACAGGGTGGCACGAGTGGAATGGGGATTTTGCACTTGATACGTTGTTTTATGGGGAGTATGAGAATACAGGTGCAGGAGCTGGGATATCAGAGAGAGTGAAATGGAAAGGTTTTAAAGTTATTACTAGTGCAACTGAGGCTCAAGATTATACTCCTAATAAGTTCATTGCTGGAAATAGTTGGTTGAGCTCCACTGGCTTCCCTTTTGCTCTTGGTCTTTAAATAGTAGTTTTCCTCTTTTGCTACTATTTTCTTTGTTTTGTTTGGCTAGACTTTTTGCAAATTTTAGACATTGTTAATTAGTTTGAGAAGGCGGTATTTATAACTTATAAGGTTGGGGATATTACCTAATACCGGAATAAATTTTATATCAAAATCTTGATATTAGCTATCACAACCCCTTTGATGATTGATATCATTTTAAAATATTACTCTTTAGTAAAGCCTCTAGATGGCTTGTTATTGTCCCTCTCTTTTTTCCTTCCTGAGCCGAGGGTCTACCGGAAACAATATTTCTGTCTTCTTAACAGCAGGGATAAGACTTGCGTATATTGTACCCTCCTCATACTCTACTTGTAGGACTACGCTGCGTAAGTTGTTGTTGTTATAATAAAGCCTCTAAATTAACAAATGGAGTAATAAAAAGGGGGTGTGGAGAAGGGTCGCACCTCAAGCTAATGTGATATAGACAGCATATTCTGATACAAATATTAATGGCTAACTCCATGATTCGAAGTGTGATCTATAGGTCACACAAAAATAACCCCATCGTTCCACTTTTTTCCTCACTTGTTCAGTGCGGTACCCTCTTCTTTGGCTAAATAACAATGAGCTAGCACTTAATCAAAGCATACCTAGTTGAAGTCTTATTAGTTCAACACTAGGATATTTCTTCATATGTATTTGGATAAAATTTTATTGCTTTAATTAATTTCTGAACTCCATCATTTTAGTTTTTGTTTTTATCCATTTCTTCTCGGAGCTATACAGGTGTCGTAATTGTTCCACAACAAGAATAGAATACTATATAAGACAATTCATTCTAGGGCGACATTTAATTAATTAAGGAGTTGTTACCTAATACATATGGTGCCAACGAGGTCCATTATTAATCAAGTTTTTCTTTGTACCTGGTACTCTAACCATTGATCATCTTACAAGCTAAGAACAAAAAAAGCATCCGATATTCAAATTGCTTGTCATTCATTGAGAGACCTTCGAAGCATAAAAATTAAGTACAAAATAGGGGAAACTACCAAAACTGTCAATTCATAAACAATTTTAACCAAAACTAGTACCAAAAAAATATCTATTAAAAATAGCCCAAATGCCATTTTGTAACACAAGTCTATTTTGCTAAAACTCAAAGTTAGTTCAAACTTTTTGAGACATTGGACTTGAGCAGATATTGCATTGTTTTAGTTCATTTAAGTTGAAATTCATAGAACCAAGCACCTTAATTAGATTTATAAATCACTATTAAATGTTAGTTTGTTGGATTGGGTCGAAAGATTAGACTGAAAACTCCATGGACAGTCATTGAAGCTTATTTAAGCTTGAATTCAAAAAAAAATCTGAAATTGAAAATTATTTCAAGTGAGTTTTGTTCGAATAGATTGGGTAAATGTTAAGGAGTTTGAATCTCAGTCTGAGAATGATTTGGTGGAGTTTTGAGGTTGCTTGAATTGAAAATTCGAAGTAAAAGATAAACGTGAAAAAAGTTGATGTGTATCACATGTATATCCATGTATACCTGTGTGTGAGATACATGCATTGACACGTTTGATACATGTGCCGCATAATAATTTTTTAACTCGATTTTAACTACAATTTTTGATACCAAACCAGTCCAAATCACCTCCAATCTTGCTCAAATTTTGTATATTATCTCATCCATGTGTTTTCAACGAATTCCAACCATACTCATTGAAAAAAATTCTTTTTGCCTAATTCTTTTTTAATATCGTATATCATTGGTAATGAACTTTGACGCCGAAATAGTCTAGCTCACCTTCAAACTTCGTCAAAATTTGTATATCGACTTATATACGTGTTTTCAACGAATCGCAATAATACCCATTGAAAATAAAATCTATTGTTGCCTATATTTTTTTAATGTTGTATATCATTGATAATTCTTTTTGGCTATTTTTGATAATATGACTAAAATGACTAATGTTGATAAATAGTGTCCTTTTTTGGTATATTTATGTAATATTCCCTACAAAATAACGTTATCTACCGACAGACATGACTGATAGCATGTTTGGCCAAGCTTCAAAAATTAATTTAATTTGAGAAGTGCTTTTTTTCAAAAGTGCTTTTCTCATAAGTATTTTTGGTGAGGAGCAGTTTGTATTTGAGTAATTAATTTGAAAAGCACTTTTGAGCAGCAATTAGTGTTTGTCCAAGCTTTTAAAAAGTACTTCAAAATGTACTTTTTTCAAAAGTGCTTTTCAAAAAAGGGCTTTTGGTTGCTTCTGCTTCTACTAAAAACACTTTTTTTCTTCTAAAATCTTGGCCAAACACTTGAACTTTGAAAAGAAGCATTTTGAAAAAAAAGAAGTGATTTTGAACTTGAAGAAACTTGGCCAAATGAATCTGCATGTCACGACCCAATTTAGGATCATGACCGACACTTAGGAGCAAGTGCCCCCAAGTAAGCCTCATCAGTATTTCACAGAAAATCAGGCAGAGTTTTCCCTATTTTAAAAAAATTTCATGTCTCAAATCAATAACCAAACATCCTAATACCATACCAAACAATTGACAACTTGTCAATTAACCAAAATAAGTCTCCACCATTACTCAGAGTTTCCCCTGTTTTTGGACTATCCCAAAATTTTCCATGTCTCAAATCAACAACCAAACATCCTAATACCATACCAAACAATTGACAACTTGTCAATTAACCAAAACAAGTCTCCACCATTACTAAACCATCAACTAACCACTAGAAATACCAATTTATCTCCAACTTTGATAAATGAGAACGATACTCAACATAAGACTATAATAACAAAAGTATACTCATGACACTAAAATAATGACTATGGAGCGACTCTAAGAGTTCAAAGAAAAGATCAATAATAATAAATAAAATCTTCCCCCACGCGAATAAGTGTGAGGCTCACCAAGAACTATCAATGTGTGCGCTCTAATTAACAAAATCCTTGTCTGCGTCAACTGTTGTCTCTGAAAAAAAGAATTAGCGGGGAATGAGTCGCTAGATCAGTGAGTAATAACACTTAACCACAATCGTTTTTATTGGGGACAAGTCAAAAAATATGCTAGTATATCAAACAGGAAATAACATAAAAATGCCCTTTCAGAAATAATAAATAATTTTCAGTCTCACCATGCTTATCTTGTAGTATAATTTAATTAACAATTCAGTAATAAGCTCGGTAACCACTGTATAACATCAATATTCACATTTGGGAGGTTTCAATAAACAGATCATGTAATCGGTATAACTGCAGACTTCTTCGCAAGAAGTCAAATACAACGTTAGTCCCTACTCGAGGGAAATCGGTAACGGTATGTTAGTTCTACCTTCCCACTAGCGAGGGTTGTAACGGTAATCGGTAATTACAAGGTGCACCAGGTCTAACGAACCCGTCGTTAACTACGTGATCCTTCAATGTCTACTCCCAGTTATACTTGTCTATGTAATCCGTATATAGTCGTAGAAAATATTTTAAAACAATATAGGGCATTCCGATGCTTATCAAATCATATAATTTCATTTTGATAACAGTAAATTTCACTAACGGTAAATCAGATCTAGTGACAAAGGAAATATTTAAAACCACGATAATCATCTCAAATAACTATTTCGGTATCATATCGAGTAAAATACTTGTCCCATATGCAACTCAAAATAATCGGTAACATATTCATATTAAAAACCATGTGTAAATCATGCAAGTTATGAAAATACAAAATTGCGGTAAGATTACTACTCACAGTACTAGTGCCAAAATACCAAATGCTTCACCTCGAGCAATTCGTACAAATTCCTCCAATCAATCTATAATTACATAATATCGATCTCATGTTAATTTTCTTGTTAGGCTAATTCATGGCTAATTTAGAATATCCAATCATCGGGGTTCATGTTTGAGTCTAAATTTGTGAATTTATATTTAATCATAGAACTAGTCCATAATTCTATCAATTTCAAACTAATTAGTATAATTTACTCCTCTAAAATT
Source organism: Nicotiana undulata (assembly GCA_005239495.1). Taxonomy (NCBI): domain Eukaryota; kingdom Viridiplantae; phylum Streptophyta; class Magnoliopsida; order Solanales; family Solanaceae; genus Nicotiana; species Nicotiana undulata. Next base: position 41,651 of record ML259005.1, read on the forward strand.
AGACCTATCAGTGCTTAAACCAAACCCTTATAGCCTTGTTATCTCCATAGTAATTGTATATTTCTTTTTATATAAGAGAAAATTGATATTGAATTCTTTTGTACTACATGAAATTGCATAAATGCAGTGAAATAATTCAACAGATGAGGAGAATAAGGTTAACCTCTTGAGTTGAAGGAGAGCTTTAATACATTCAATTTCAACTCCCATTTCTTCTTAAGGCCTTTGTCCAAAGCTTTCTTCTTCTTCTTCTTCTTCTTCTTCTTTTGCTCGTTTTCCTTTTTTCCGTTTCGAATCTTTCTGCTTTGTTTTCCTTAGAAGGGTGTCAGATAACCCTTTTCAATTTTTTTGTTGGTATATGTTGTAATGGGCTTCGACCCCTTTATTTAAATTTCTTACTTTTTCCTCTTTTTATTGTTTTGTTTATTTAGTTAATTCTTCTTTTATTTTTATAGTTAGTTTTTTAATTATATTATTATTATTTTGCTAATGACTAATACACCCTTATTAAAAATATAGCGTATTACATCCTCCCCTCCTTATGAAATTCGGTCCCCGAATTTAACTCAAGTATGTACTTGTAGACTGGAATATATGGGGATACTTCGCTTGCATATCTTTTTCTACTTCCTAAGTAGCTTCTTCAACGGTATGGTTTCTCCATAAAACTTTAACGAACACAATATCTTTTGATCGTGGCTTTCTTACTTGTCTATCAACAATTGTCGTCGGCTCCTCCTCACAAGACAACTTCTCATCAAGCGGTATAGCAGGTGCTTCAAGCACTTGAGATGAGTCTGCTATACGTTTCCTTAGTATTGAGACATAAAACACTAGATGAATAAAGAAAAACTCAGGAAGAAGTGCCAAACGATAAGCCACAACTCCCACTCGGCCTAGTATCTCATACGGTCCTATAAACCTGGCTCTCAACTTGCCTCTTTTCCCAAACCGCATCACCCCTTTCGTAGGAGAGACTCGTAGGAACACTTTATCCCCAACCGCGAACAGTAAATCTCATCTTCTCTTATCAGCATAAGATTGTTATCTACTTTGAGCTGTAAGCAATCTTTGTCTGATCAATTGGACCTTGTCCATAACTTCTTGTACTAGGTCGGGTCCTAATAAGTTAGTCTCACCAGCTTCAAACCCTTCAATAGGAGAACGACATCTTCTACCATACAATGCTTCGTACGGTGCCATTTGAATACTAGAGTGGAAACTATTGTTGTAAGCAAATTCAGCTAAAGGTAGATAAGTGTCCCAACTACCTCCAAACTCAAGAACGCAAGCTCTCAACATATCCTCCAAGATCTGTATAGTACGTTTAGACTGCCCGTCTGACTGTGGATGAAATGCAGTGCTAAGTTCTACTCGTGTACCCAATGCTTCTTGAAATGATTTCCAAAAGTGTGAAGTAAATTGTGATCCTCTATAGGAGATGATGGATATTGGAACTCCATGAAGTCGGACAGTTTCGTTCATAAATATATGTGCATACCTCACTCCACCATATGTAGTCTTCACCGGAAAGTGTGTTGATTTTGTCAGTCGATATACAATTACCCACACTGAATCATAACCTCTAAGAGTTCGTGGTAGACCGGTGGAAAAATCCATAGTAATTATTTCTCATTTCCACTCTGGAATCTCAATTTGTTGTAACAGTCCTGCGGGTCGCTGATGCTCAGCCTTGACCTGCTGACAAGTCAAACAACTAGAAACAAAGTTAGCAACATCTTTCTTCATACCTTCCCACCAATAAAATTGCTTCAGGTCATGGTACATTTTTGTGGATCCAGGATGTATGGTGTATTTAGAGTTGTGGACTTCTTCAAGAATAGCATGTCTCAACCCATGACGTCTGCTACACATAGCTTGTCACCATTCGAAGAACACCATCACTTTCAACAATCATATCCTTGCTTTTACCAGATAAGGCCTCATCTCTGTATTTTCATAATCGTTCATCCTCATATTGGTGGCCTTAATGCGCTCAACTAATGAATACTTAGCCTGAGCACAAGCTAACAATGCCTCTGAATTTCCGACACAAAATCTGATACTTGTATCTTCTAGTCTCTGAATATCTTTGGCCAAAAGTTTCTTTGCAGTAGCTATATGCACCAAACTCCCCATAGATTTTCTGCTCAATGCATCAGCCACCACATTGGCTTTTCCAGGATGATACAAAATAGAACAACCATAGTCTTTGAGTAGTTCCATCCAACGACGCTGCCGAAGATTCAGATCTCTCTACTGAAAGATATACTTCAGACTTTTATGGTCCGTATAAATCTCACAAGTTTCGCCGTATAGATAATGCCTCCAAATATTTAGAGAAAATACCACTGTAGCCATCTCCAAATCATGTGTAAGATAGTTTTGCTCGTGCTTTTTCAATTGTCTCGAAGCATAAGCTATAACACGACCATTTTTCATGAGAGCACATCCTAATCCCACCCTCGAGGCATCACAGAATACTGAAAATCCTCCAAAACCTGATGGTAAGGCTAATATTGGTGCAGTTGTCAGACACGTTTTGAGTTCTAAAAGCTTTGCTCATATTCCTCTGTCCACTGAAACTTTGCATTTTTCTGTGTTAGCTTGGTCAGTGGCGCTTCTATTCTGGATAAATCCTACACAAAACGCCTGTAATAGCCTGCTAAGCCTAAAAAGCTGAGAATCTCTGTAGGAGAAGTAGGCCTGGGCCATTTCTGCACAACTTCTGTCTCCTTAGGATCTACCATAATTCCATCTTTGGATACAACATGCCCTAGAGATGATACTGAGTCTAGCCAAAATTTACACTTCGAGAACTTAGCATAAAGCCAATGTTCTCGTAATGTCTTCAACACAGTCCTGAGATGATTCTCGTGTTCTCCTTGGCTACGAGAATATATCAGGATATCATCAATAAATACTATTACAAATCTATCCAGAAACAGGTTGAACACCCTATTCATTAAATCCATGAATGCATCTGGAGCATTAGTCAGTCCGAAAGGCATCACAAGGAACTCATAGTGCCCGTATCGAGTTCTGAAAGCAGTCTTAGAAATATCTTCATCTTTGATTCTAAGCTGAAGATAACCAGAACGGAGGTCAATCTTTGAAAAGTGGCAGCTCCTTGTAACTGATCGAACATGTCATGTATACGAGGCAAATGATATTTATTGCGTATTATTATCTTGTTCAATTGCCTGTAGTCAATGCACATTCTCGGGGATCCGTCTTTCTTCTTTACGAACAGTACTGGTGCACCACATTGAGATATACTCGGTCTAATAAAACCCTTCTCTAACAAATCCTGTAGTTGTTGTTTTAGCTCCTTCAACTCTGCTTGTGCCATCCGATATGGCGGTATTGATATGGGTTGTGTGTCAGGTGCAAAATCTATTTCTTGTACTGGAGGAAATCCTAGAAGATCCTTAGGAAATACATCAGAAAATTCTCTCACTACTGGAACATTTTCTATACTAATTGTTTCCTTTATTGTGTCATTTACAATAGCTAAGAGACCCAAGCAACCTTTCTTCATAAGTCGTTGATTCTTCATAAAAGATACAATTTTGCAAGTCTCTGGAACCTGACCCCCTTTCAGAACAAAACTAGGTTCGTTTGGTATCTCCTACTTGACTATCTTTGCATGACAATCGACAATAGCATAGGAAGAAGATAACCAATCCATTCCCATCAGCATGTCAAAGTCAATCATATCAAGTACAATAAGATCCGCTAGAGTATCTCTACCCTCAACCCAAATATGACAAGCACGATACACGTATTCAGCTAATAGAGACTCTCCAACAGGAGTAGCAACTAGAAAAGGATCATTCAATAGCTTAGGTTGTCTGCTAAACCTCAAAGCAAAGTACAAGGACACATAGGAGTGGGTAGATCCCGAATCAATAAATACAAGTGCATCAAATGAACAGACAGAAAGAATACTTGTAACCACAACATTCGAGGCCTGAGCATCCTGCCTAGTAAATGCAAAAACTCTCGCCTGGCCTCTACCATCATTCTCTTGTCCTTGAGTCACAGTAGCACGGTCCCCAGCACCTCGACCTCTATTTCCTGTACTTGTAGAACCTGTAGTATTACAAGTAGTCTAAGTAGGTGAAGCTGATTGAATAGAACCCTGGTTGAAATTCCTCGGAGGTTGAGGGAAATCCCTCAAGTGATGTACCAACTGGCCACACCGAAAGCACTCTCCCGTTAGAGCACGACATTGGCCCAAATGTGATCTACCACATGTCTAGCATACTGGATGTCACGACCCAAATTCCCAACCTTAGGGATCGTGATGGCGCCTAACACCACACTTGCTAGGCAAGACAATGTTAGAGTTCGCTCAAGTATTTCCGTTAATTAATCACTTAAACAGGATAGAACAATTTTAAATTAAACTTGATCCAATGGATTTCAATAATTACTTCCAAATATAAAATAAAAATAATAATAAATTAAGACGAGCCACTAACTAATTATATAAATAAATCTAGAACTACCCCAGACTCTGGTGTCACAATTCACGAACTACTAAAGAATACTACAAATAATGGGCTGAAAGAAATAGTGTAACTGTTCTGAATAATATAAAACAGTATATGTAAAAATAGGAGAAGACTCTCGAAATCTGCGAACGTCGGCAGATGTACCTCGTGTCTCCAAATGAATAGGTAGTCGTCTTGAAATCCCCTAATGTTGACTAGTACCTGGATCTGTGCAAAAGAGCACAACGTGTAGTATCAGTACAACCGACCCCATGTCTGAGTAAGTGCCGAGCCTAACCTCGGCGAAGTAGTGACGAGGCTAAGGCTGGACTTTAACAATATAGTCGATAACAATATTAAATAACAAAATAGTAGAGAAGTCTAAACAAATAAATAAATAAACAAATGCTGCAATAGATTTTCGTAACTCAGCTGCCTTTTTCAGATCTCAGCTATAACCAATCCTTAATAAATTTCCAAATTTCTAAACTTTAGCTTTAAATAAAAAAATAGTGCCAAAATATATAAAGAATAGTAAAATAAATAGTTAAGCTTTTCAAACTTTATTTCTTTTTTAAAATCAGAAAAAAATATAAATGTCCTCCCTTATCGCTCCTTGTTGCGGCGTGCAACCCGCTCCCACCAGACATATCATGTCAATTTATGAATAAATTTCACAATTCAGGCCAAGCCTTTCACAATATTTTTGTCTCAATAATTATAAATAATAAACTGCATTTTTCTCATAACTTCATCAATATCCTCTCAACCATGAAACCAACAGGAACATAAGAATATCAATATTTATTTCGTAAAACAATGCCAAGCTCCTCAACCGTTTTATATCACAGGGGAGTCAATTCAAACAATCAATATTTTTTCAAAAATAGTCACAACAATATCTAACAACAAATTAATCTGGCCAAATAGGCATGGAAACAATAACGAACATATAACAAGTAAAACCATAATCAAATAAGTGAGGAACGAGAAGGGGATCATGTTCAACAGACAATTTGGGTGATGCATAGGTACTCGTCACCTCACCTATACACCACACACATGCTTTTCACATAACAAACAAGTGGGGAGTTCTATTCCCTCAAGTCAAAGTTAGACCAAATACTTACCTCAATTCCGCAGGCCACTCACTGCTCAATTATCGCTTTTCCTTTTGAATTCACCTTTAACTTGCTCGAATCTAATCACAATTAACTTAATATCATTAACTAATTCGAACTTACTTTATTGAATAATATAATTTTTCCTAAGTTTTCTATAAAAAAAAATGAAAACCCGACCCCGGGCTCGCTTGGTCTAAACTCGGAGTTCGGACTAAATTACGTTTACCCATTCACCCACGAACCCAAATATGCTATTAGTTTTTAAATCCGACCTTAATTTGATATAAAAATTCAATTTTTACAAAACTCCATAATTCTACCCAAATCCTAAATTTTTACCATGGAAATCCTTGTTTTTGCTTTAAAAGTGATGCAAAATAGTAAGGAATTGAAAGGACAAGGTTTGGAATTAATTACCTATGAATTGTGGATGAAGATTGTTGAAGAAAACTCATTTTTAGGGCTGGAACCTCGAAAAATTGGAGAAGAAAAAGGTCTGCCCATTTTTAATATATTTTCTGCCAGCTACTCTGCCTCGTTTTTCGTGCCAAATGATCCCTAAACTCGATTTTTATTTTCCCAATGAATTCCTTGTGAAATTCTAGTCAAGTTGGGCTTTTGAATCACTCAATTTGACCTTATAATAAAGGAGATATATAGGTTTTAATATTTGCAATTAGTGCAGATTTTTAATACGCCGTCAGGGGTAATTTCCTCGTTAACCTGAAAAATCTGGCAACCTTAGTAAAATGACCATAAAATCCCCATACGATGTCCAAATTCGATGATTCTTTTTGCTACAGGTTTGTAATTACGATACAGATCTAATACTTCATTCAAAACATAAATCAGAGCTCATTTGTTCAATATAATATTATTTATGCTTGAAGAAACGACGTCGAAGCATAAGAAAGAACGAGCGCAACACAACCCAAACCTATTTGAAACTCACCCGAGACCTCGGGGCTCTAAACCCAACATGCACGCAAGTCTAGAAGCATCATACGGACTTGCTCGTACGATTAAATCATGAAAAAATATGTAAAACTATGAATTAAACCTCAAAACTCATTATTTTCCTCAAGAACACTTATAGTTCAGAACCTTTCAATCGGATGTCCGAATCACGTCGAAAAGAACTCCGTTTTTCACCAAATTTCACAGGCAAGGCCTAAATATCATAACAAATCTTTACCGGCCTCCGGAACCAAAATACGGGCCCGATACCAATAACTTCAAACATTAAATCTTTTCTTTATTTCATAAATATTTCAGCAAAATAATTTCTTTCAAAAATTGATTTCTAATGCTTGGGACCACATAATTCATTTTCAGGCATACGCCCGAGTCCCATATTTTACTGCGGGCCTCCCGGGATCGTCGGAACACGGATCCGGGTCCGTTTACTCAAAATATTGACCAAAGTCAACTTTTATCAAATTTAAATTCTAAAAATCACTATTTCTCATATTTTCACATAAAAGCTTTTCGGTTTCACGCCCGGACTGCACACACAAATAGAGGTATTTAAAATTAATCTTTTTATGGCTAATAAGCCAAGAACGGAGTCTTAATTCATAAAATAACCCCTTGGGTCATCACACTGGAGTAGTGGCATATATCTGCCCAGAGTTACGATGTCCATATGTTGGTGGTCCCCTATTGCCTTTTCTGTAATGTGGTCTGTGAAGACAAGTGTGTCCCTATCTGGAAACCCTGTTGTTGTTGTCCCTGATTTCCTACTTTTTGATTTTCACTAAAACCGCCACTGAAAGACCCTCCTGTCTTGGCCTTCTTACGTAAATCACTAGTTGCACGCTCATCACGTCCCTTATTTTTATTTTTCTAGAAAGGTCGAATGCATTAGAGTAGGATAAAGTCTTCATATGTGGGGCTACTGCAGTGTATAACCGACAAACCAATCCATCAACGAACCTCTGAACTCGAGCTTCTTTGGTAGGCACTAGGTACGGAGCATATCTAGTCAGCTTACAAAACTTGGTGTTATATGTTGACACATCCATATCTGGAGTCTGAACCAATATCTCAAAGTTTCTAGCATATTTTTGCATCTAGCTGGCTGGAAGAAAATGATTCATGAACAACTTAGTGAACTCGTCCCATGTTAGTGGTGTTGCTACTGCTGGCCTTCCTAGCAACATAGTTTCATACTAGGTATTGGTCATATCCTCTAGTTTGTATGTTGCGAGCTCCACTGGATCTCTCACTAGAACATCCTAGAGCACGTAATGTAACGACCCGACTATTTGTTTTGTGTTCTAGGACCCCGTTCCCCTAAATAAGACTTCTCCTAGTTGCTTTTAGTGATTTATGACTTGTGGGGATGAGTTGTTTGGAATTTGGAAGAGTTTGAAATGGTATAGGAACACTTGGTTCCTTAAGGTTGGCTTTTAAGGCCAAGTTTGACTTCGGTCAACATTTTGAGTAAACGACCTCAGAATCGAGTTTCGATGGTTCTGATAGCTTCGTATGATGATTTAGGACTTAGGCGTATGTTCAGAACGGATTTTGGATGACCCGGGAGCGTTTCACTGACCAATAGTAAAATAAGAGTTTCCTTAAGTTCATATTGTGGTTTGGGACGTGTTTTTGTGTTATCGAGGTTCGAATAGAATTCCGAGACCGGGAATAGTTCTATCATGTCATTTATGACTTGTTCAAAAAATTTGGTGTCGTTCCGAGTAGTATAGGTCGGTTCGGTGCATTGTTAACGAATTCAAGAACTTAAAAGTTCTTAAGTTTGATTCTAGGGGTTTTGAGGTGAGATTTTGAGTTTTAGCGTTGTTTTGAGTGTTCCGAAGGCTCGAGCGAGTCCGTATTATGACTTGGGACTTGTTGGTATATTTGGACGAGGGCTCGGGTGGGGCCAGATGCTGCTCGGGCATCAAACGAGGCCAAAAACAGGCAAAAATATCTATCGGTGCACCAGATCTGGTGCGACCGCACCTGCGGTGGCCCAGTCGCAGGTGTGAAACCGATCCTGCGGTCTCAGCCTCGCAGATGCAGCCCCAAGTGAATTTGCCTATTCTCGCAGGTGCGGACAGTCTTCCGCAGAAGCGGAGCCGCAGGTGCGGACTCCGCTCCGCAGGTGCGAGCCCAAGTCCCCTTGCCCATTTCCGCAGATGCGAGATTTATCTCGCAGGTGCGGTCCTCGAACTGCGGGTGCGGAATCCCTGTAGGCAGTGAGTTGTTTTTAAACACGGGAAATCTTCCATTTTTGAACATTTCATCTTCTTCCTTGAGCGATTTTGGGCATGCAAAAGAGACTAACGACTTAGCTACTGAAAGGTACGTAATTTCCACCCTAATGTTAGTTTAATACTTGAATTCCTAGGTAAATTAACACCCTAAGTTAGAGTAAATCAAGGGTTAGGGTAGAAACCTAGGGCTTTATGAAATTTAGGGAATTTCCCACTAACTAGCTATGAAAACATACAAAAACCATATATTAATGATCCTTAGGTTATAGGTAAGTGTTTTCTTCGAGAATTTTCTGAATCCGAGCATGTGGGCCCGGGGTGTATTTTGGGATTTTTCAAAGTAGGTTGAAATAACTACTTAATTAGGGAAATTTCATACTTTTGAGCATGGATTAATTCATGTATATCATATTTGACTAGTTTCGAGTCTTTGGGAGATGAGTTTGGAGTTTCGAGCGCGTTTTTTACCCGAAAAGTAGGCTCGGCACGAGGTGAGTCTCCTTTCTAACCTTGTAAGAGTGAATTGCCCCCATAGGTGATTATAAATAATTGCATGTCCTTATTTGCGGGGGGCTACGCACGCACGAAGTGACGAGAGTCCGTGCGTAGCTACTATTATGGTATGTTGGGTAGTTTTAGGACTCACAAGCATGCTTTTATGTGTCTTATATGTGACCCTAAATGTATTTTTGAGTTTCTTGGTATCCTTGAATTGGTATGAGAATATTTAGGAAGTTACATTCAAAATTTACATTGCTTAATTCTTGCCTTCAAGTATGATCTCTACTAAATCCCTGAACTCTTGATAATTCTATGTATGTATACGAGCACCCGCGTCGCATGTATGATTCGTGAGCGGGATAGCCCTATCATTATGCCAACCGCGTCGCATGTTCGATTCGCGAGCGGGGTAATAGATGCATCTATGGTTCAAGTCGTTCGACCCTTCGGCAGGGCATATTTATTTTTGCGACGCTTCGGCGGTACGCCTTCGGCATACTATGTGATATTTAATTGACTAGGAGTTTTGTGATACTTGTATCAACTGATTCATACAAAAAGGAAAAATTCAGTAAAGTATACGCTAGCGAAATTGACATGCAAAGGTAATTATAAATTGGTACTTGGTGTTTCATGTCTTTGTGATTACTACGACTGTTATTCCTGCCTAGTCCTCATTTTAATTATATTATATTATTTTGGCCCTAGTTATACGTCGACCTCTCTTCACTACTTCTTCGAGATTAGACAGGATACTCACTGGGTACATATTTGTTTATGTACTCATGCTACACTTCTGTACTTAATTGTACAGTATCTGAGGCAGGTGCATCTGGGTATTCGTCCGGAGTTCGTCCCTGACCCATAGTTGGTGTGGACTTCTCGGTGAGCTGCTTTCCTTGACGTTTTCCTCTATAGCAGCACCTACGAGTTCCTCTCTTCCTTTTGTTATGTCTGTTTATATTTTCATCAGACAGTAGGCAGATTTGTATTTTCTTTTGGATACTCATTTCTATTAGATGCCCACAGACTCGTGACGCTAGTTCCTGGCACACCCACGTAGTGGATATTATATTCTTTTGGGTTGTAATTATTGGTGGTGACTAATATGGATATTTTTTTTCTTTACTGTTGTTTAAGTCACTTGTTTAATTCATGTTTTAAGTTCTAAAATTTGACAAGTATTGGAAAATGTTTGATAAGTTAAAAAGGGTTCACTAGCAAATTAAGGTTGGCTTGCCTGACATCGGAGCTGGGCGCCATCGCGGCCTAAATTAGGATTTGGGTCGTGACAATATGGTGTCAGAGCTCTAGGTTCACGTAGGTCTCACAAGTAACGGGCAAACCTAATAGAGTCTTGAGGATCGATACAGAGACGTCTGTATTTATCTTCGGGAGGTTATAGGGTGTTAGGAAATCTCTCTTTGTTCATATTCTATCGTGCAATTGATGGTATAATGAATCTCACTCTTCTATTCCCTCACAGATGGTGAGGACACATGCAGCCGATGTTCCAGACTCGGGAGGGGCCGCTATCCCCATTATCCGAGGTCGTGGTAGAGGTCGGGGGAGGCCACCGGCCCGAGGTAAGGGACGAGGGCGTCCCAGAGCTGTTCCATTAGCACCCCAGCGGATCTGGCAGAGGATCCCATTACTGAGGAGCAGGGCGAGGTGCCCCCAGCAGATCCTGCCCCGATGGACTTCATGACGGCACCAGGGTTCCAGGAGGTCATGGGCCGTATGATGCAGTTCATGGACACCATGACTCTGGCTAGTTTATTTCCATCGGATCCTGCCACATCCTAGGCGGGAGGGGGAGTCCAGACCCCTACTTCCCAGGCTGCAGAACATGCAGCAGCAGTATATCAGACCCCAGGTACACTGCCCATGGGTGGGGCCCAGCCTGTAGCAGCAACACCTGAGCTCAGACCAGCTGCGGACGACGATCCACAGAAGTTATTGGATAGGTGGAACAGATTTCACCCTCTTGTCTTCGGAGGTGAGCGTGGCAAGGATGCCTAGGACTTCATTGATAGGTGCAGGGATAGACTGCACAACATGAGGATATTGGAGTCCCATGGAGTTGACTTCACTACTTTCCAGTTAGAGGGCAGGGCCCGCAGGTGGTGGAAGTCCTATATCTTTGGTAGACCGACAGGTTCCCCTTCCATCACTTGGGAGCAGTTCACTCAGTTGTTCCTGGACAGATATATTCCACTCTCTGAGAGGGAAGAGCTGCGGTATCAGTTTGAGTAGCTGGAGCAGGGACAAATGTCGGTGACAGACTACGAGGCCAGGTTTTCTGAGTTGTCTCGTCATGCCCTTATAATAATTCCTATTGATGCTGAGAGAGTGTGGAGATTTGTAGCTGGGCTGTACTCAGGTATTAGGGCCAACATGGCCCGAGAGGTAGAGATGGGGACTCCCTATCAGCTTGTGGTCAAGATAGCTCGTCGGATTGAGGGTTATCGATCGAGGGGCAGAGAGTAGAGTCAGCAGGATAAAAGAGATAGATTTTCTGTAGATTTCAGAGGTTCCCCAGCCAGGGGTAGAGGTTAGTTCGGTAGGGGCCAGCCTAGCAGGCCTCCATATCCAGCTCCTCCACCACCTCCCCGTGGTGTTCTAGTGAGGCCCTATTTCAGCGCCATGTCGGAGAGTTCTTACCGCCCACCAGCCATTCAGGGTTCCTCCGGCGGGTATTCCGGTCATCAGGGGTCTTCTAGTCCTTACTTCAGTGCCATGCCAGAGAGTTCTCACCGTCTCCCAGTTATCCAGGGTTCTTCATCTTCAGGGCAGCAGGCTATGGTACCGAGGGGATGTTATGAGTGCGGGGATCCAGGCCATATGAGGAGGACTTGTCCCAGGCTTCGGGGCAAGGCCGTTCAGCAGAGTTATCAGCCTACATTCTCAGCACCGGCGGTTCTTCCACCCAGAGGTGGAGGATAGGCTGGTAAAGGTCATCCTAGAGGTAGAGTCCAGGCAAGGGGAGCTCAGCCAGCTCCTATTCATTCCAACGAAGGCAGTCATCCAGTGCTCCAGCTAGATTCTATGTTATTCCGACCTGATCAGATGCAGTGGCCTCAGATGTCGTGATCACAGGTACTATTTCAGTATGTGGTAGAGAGGCATCAGTGTTATTTGATCCAGGATCCACTTATTCATATGTATCAGCCTTATTTGCTTGTTTCCTGGATGTTCCTCGCGAGTCCTTGGGTACTCCTATTTATGTGTCCACTCCCGTGGGCGATTCTGTGGTGTTAGACCAGATTTATCGGTCCTGTGTGATTACACTTTGTGGGTTCGAGACTAGAGTGGACCTCATATTGCTCGATATGGTTTATTTCGAGATTATCCTGGGCATGGATTGGCTATCTCCCTATCATGCTGCCCTAGATTGCCATGCCAAGATAGTTACCCTAGCCATGCCCCAGTTTCCTAGGCTGGAGTTGAGAGGTTCCTCAGTTAGTGCAGCCAGTCGAGTTATTTCCTTCCTGAAGGCTCAACATATGGTCGAGAAGGGTTGTCTGGCCTATCTTGCTTATGTGCGGGACACCACCGCCGAGTCTCCGACGATTGATTCAGTGCCAATGGTTCGAGTGTTTGCTGATGTATTTCCTTCAAACCTTCCAGGCATGCCTCCGGATCGTGATATTGATTTATGTATTGATTTAGCCCCAGGCACCCAGCCTATTTCCATTCCCCCGTACCCTATGGCTCCGAAAGAGTTGAAGGAGTTGAAGGAGCAGCTTGAGGAGTTGTTGTCTAAGGGGTTTATCAGGCCGAGTGTATCGCCTTGGGGTGCTCCAGTGCTATTTGTGAAGAAGAATGATGGGTCTATGTGGATGTGTATTGACTACCGCCAGTTGAACAAGGTCACCATTAAGAACAAGTATCCGTTGCCGTGTATCGATGATTTGCTTGACCAGTTGCAGGGTGCTCGGGTGTTTTCTAAGATCGACTTGAGATCGGGGTACCACCAGTTGAAGATTCGGGACTCGGATGTTTCGAAGACTGCGTTTTATACGACATATAGCCATTATGAGTTCCTGGTGATGTCCTTTGGCTTGACTAATTCCCCAGCAACATTTATGGACTTGATGAATAGGGTGTTCAGGCCGTATATTGATTTTTTCGTCATTGTCTTTATTGATGAAATTCTGATTTACTCACGTAGCATGGGAGAGCACGAGCAACATTTGAGAGTTGTGCTCCAGACTTTGCGAGAACAGAAGCTATATGCTAAGTTCTCCAAGTGTGAGTTCTGGTTGGATTCCGTGGCATTCTTGGGACATGTGGTATCCGGAGAGGGTATCAAGTTTGATCCTAAGAAGATTGAGGCAGTCCAGAGTTGGCCACGTCCTACTTCAGCTACAGAGATCAGGAGCTTCTTGGGTCTAGCAGGCTATTATCGACGATTTGTGGAGGGCTTTTCATCCATTGCAGCCCCACTGACTAGATTGACTCAGAAGAATGCCCTGTTCCGATGGTCCGACGAGTGCGAGGCGAGCTTTCAGAAGATCAAGACAACATTGACCTCAACACCAGTTCTGGTATTGCCTTTCGGTTCTAGGATGTATACAGTATATTGTGACGCTTCACGCGTTGGTTTGGGATGTGTGTTGATGCAGGAAGGAAGCGTTATTGCTTATGCTTCACGCCAGCTAAAGGTTCATGACAAGAATTACCCTGTGCACGATCTGGAGTTGGCGGCGATTATTCATGCTCTTAAGATTTGGAGGCACTACTTGTATGGGGTGTCTTGTGAGGTTTATACAGACCACCGCAGCTTGCAGCACTTGTTCAAGCAGAGGGATCTTAATTTGAGGCAACGCAAGTGGCTTGAGTTGTTGAAAGATTATGACATCACCATTCTTTATCATCCAGGCAAGGCAAATGTGGTAGCAGGCGCCTTGAGAAGAAAAGCGTAGAGTATGTGTAGTTTGGATTATATTCCAGCAGATGAGAGACCTCTAGCCTTGGACATTCAGTCCTTGGCTAATCTCCTGGTGAGATTGGACCTTTCAGAGCCCCGCCGAGTGCTTGCACATGTGGTTGCTCAGTCTTCATTATTAGGAGAGATTAAGGCCCGACAGTTTGATGATCCGTGCTTGTCAGAGCTACGGGAGACAGTGGTTCAGGGTGGTGCCAAGGAGGTTACTATGGGGGAGGATGGTGTTCTGAGACTTCAGGGTCGTTTGTGTGTTCCTAGTGTTGAGGGCCTGAGGGAGAGGATTCTAGAAGAGGCACACAATTCACGGTATTCTGTTCATCCGGGTGCTACGAAGATGTATCGTGACTTGAAGTAGCATTTCTGGTGGAGGCGGATGAAGAAGGACATAGTGGAGTATGTGGCTAGATGTCTTAATTGCTAGCAGGTCAAGTATGAGCACCAGAGGCCAGGAGGCCTACTTCAGCAGCTGCCCATTCCTGAGTGGAAGTGGGAGCACATCACTATGGACTTCGTGGTTGGGTTTCCTCGGACCTTGCGAAGGTTGACACGGTTTGGTCATTGTGGATAGGTTGACCAAATCGACGCATATCATTCCAGTAGCTACTACTTATACTTCTGAGAGGTTGGCCTAGATCTACATTCGGGAGATAGTCCGGTTGCACGGTGTGCCCGTGTCCATTATATCAGATCGAGGTCCTCAGTTCACCTCGCACTTATGGATAGAATTGCATAGAGAGTTGGGCACCCAGATATATCTCAGCACATCATTTCACCCTCAGACTGATGGTCAGTCGGAGCGGACAATTCAGATATTGGAGAACATGCTCAGGGCATGTGTGATTGACTTTGGAGGCCAGTGGGACCAGTTCTTGCCTCTGGCCGAGTTTGCTTACAATAATAGTTATCAGTCGAGCATTGAGATGGCTACATTTGAGGCCTTGTATGGCCAGCGATGTCTTTCTCCTATTGGGTGGTTTGAGCCTGGCGAGGCTAAGTTATATGGCACCGACCTGGTGAGGGATGCTTTGGAGAAAGTAAAGTTGATTCAGGAGAAGCTCCGGACAGCACAATCTAGACAGAAGAGTTACGCTTATCAGAAGGCGCGTGACGTATCATTTATGGATGGAGACAAGGTCCTGTTGAAAGTCTCGCCGATGAAGGGTATTATGAGATTTGGGAAGAAGGTCAAGCTGAGCCCGACGTTTTTAGGTCCTTTCGAGGTGTTGAGGCGAGTTGGAGAGGTTGCTTATGAGCTTGCCTTACCTCCGAGTTTATCAGGAGTTCATCCGGTCTTTAATGTATCCATGCTCCGGAGGTACCACGCCGACTTATCTCACGTGGTTGATTTCAGCACCATTCAGTTGGATGCGAGGTTGGGCAACGAGGAGGATCCATTTGCTATCATTGACAGACAGGATCGCCAGCTGAGGTCCAAGAGAGTTTCTGCCGTAAAGGTACATTGGAGGGGCCAACCAGTCGAGGAGGCGACTTGGGAGTCTGAGGAGGACATGCGGAGCAGATATCCGCACCTATTCAGCACTTCGGGTATGATTGTAGACCCGTTCGAGGACGAACATTTGTTTAAGAGGTGGAGAATGTAACGAACCGACTGGTCGTTTTGCATTCTAGGACCCCGTTCCCCTAAATAAGACTTCCCGTAATTGCTTTTAATGATTTATGACTTGTGGGGACGGGTTGTTCGGGATTTGGAAAAGTTTGGAATGGTATAGGAACACTTGGTTCCTTAAGGTTGGCTTTTAAGGCCAAGTTTGACTTCGGTCAACGTTTTCAGTAAACGACCTAGGAATCGAGTTTCAACGGTTCTGGTAGCTTCGTATGATGATTTCGGACTTAGGTGTATGTTTGGAACGGGTTTTGGATGACCCGGGAGCGTTTCGGCGCCCAATAGCGAAATAAGAGTTCCCTTAAGTTCAAATTGTGGTTTGGGACGTGTTTTTATGTTATCGAGGTCCGAATGGAATTCCGAGATCGGTAATAGTTCTATTATGTCATTTATGACTTGCTCGCAAAATTTGGTGTCGTTCCGAGTAGTATAGGTCGGTTCGGCGCATTGTTAACGAATTCAAGAACTTAAAAGTTCTTAAGTTTGATTCTAGGGGTTTTGAGGTGTGATTTTGAGTTTTAGCATTGTTTTGGGTGTTCCGGAGGCTCAAGCGAGTCCGTATTATGATTTGGGACTTGTTGGTATATTTGGACGGGGGCTCGGGTGGGGCCAGATGCCGCTCGGGCATCAAACGAGGCCAAAAACCAGCAAATATAGCTGCTGGTGCACCAGATCTGGTGCGACCGCACCTGCTGTGGCCCAGTCGCAGGTGCGAGACCGCTCCTGCGGTCCCAGCCTCGCAGATGCGAACCCAGGTGAATTTTCCCATTCTCGCAGGTGCGGACAGTCTTCCGCAAAAGCGGAGTCGCAGGTGCGGACTCTGCTCCGCAGGTGTGAGCCCAGGTCCCCTTGCCCATTTCCGCAGATGCGAGATTTATCTCGCAGGTGCGAGACCACAGGTGCGGTCCTCGAACCGCAGGTGCGGTCCTCGAACCGCAGGTGCGAAATGCTTGTAGGCAGTGAGTTGTTTTAAAACACGGGAAATCCTCCATTTTTGAACATTTCATCTTCTTCCTTGGGCGATTTTGGGCATGCAAAAGAGACCAACGACTTAGCTACTGAAAGGTAAGTAATTTCCACCCTAATGTTGGTTTAATACTTGAATTCCTAGGTAAATTAACACCCTAAGTTAGAGTAAATCAAGGGTTAGGGTAGAAACCTAGGGCTTTATGAAATTTAGAAAATTTCCCACTAACTAGCTATGAAAACATGCAAAAACCATATATTAATGATCCTTAGGTTATGGGTAAGTGTTTTCTTCGAGAGTTTTCGGAATCCGAGCATGTGGGCCCGGGGTGTATTTTGGGATTTTTCAAAGTAGGTTGAAATAACTACTTAATTAGGGAAATTTCATACTTTTGAGCATGGATTAATTCATGTATATCATATTTGACTAGTTTCGAGTCCTTGAGAGACGAGTTTGGAGTTTCGGGCACGTTCTTGACCCGGAAAGTAGGCTCGGCACGAGGTGAGTCTCCTTTCTAACCTTGTAAGAGAGAATTTTCCCCATAGGTGATTATAAATAATTGCATGTCCTTATTTGCGAGGGGCTACGCACGCACGAAGTGACGAGAG
Organism: Nicotiana undulata; assembly: GCA_005239495.1. NCBI lineage: Eukaryota > Viridiplantae > Streptophyta > Magnoliopsida > Solanales > Solanaceae > Nicotiana > Nicotiana undulata. The sequence continues at coordinate 59,146 of ML259005.1, forward strand.
TCCGTGTGTAGCTACTATTATGTTATGTTGGGTAGTTTTAGGACTCACAAGCATGCTTTTATATGCCTTATATGTGACCCTAAATGTATTTTTGAGTTTCTTAGTATCCTTGAATTGGTATGAGAATATTTAGTAAGATACATTCAAAATTTATATTGCTTAATTCTTGCCTTCAAGTATGATCTCTATTAAATTCCTGAACTCTTGATAATTCTGTGTATGTATACGGGCACCCGCGTCGCATGTATGATTCGTGAGCGGGATAGACCTATCATTATGTCAACTGCATCGCATGTTCGATTCGCAAGCGGGGTAATAAATGCATCTATGGTTCGAGCCGTTCGACCCTTCGGCAGTGCACATTTATTTTTGCGACGCTTCGGCCGTACGCTTTCGGCATACTATGTGATATTTAATTGACTGGGAGTTTTGTGATACTTGTATCAATTGATTCATATGAAAAGGAAAAGTTTAGTAAATTATACGCTAGCGAAATTGACATACAAAGGTAATTATAAATTTATACTTGGTATTTCATGTCGTTGTGACTACTACGACTGTTATTCCTGCCTAGTCCTCATTATATTATATTATATTATATTATTTTGGACCTAGTAAGTATCACGTCGACCTCTTGTCACTACTTCTTCGGGGTTAGACTGGATACTCACTGGGTACATATTTGTTTATGTACTCATGCTACGCTTTTGTACTTAATTGTACAGGTTCTGAGGCAGGTGCATCTGGGTATTCGTCCGGAGTTCGTCCCTGACCCATAGTTGGTGTGGACTTCTCGGTGAGCTGCTTTCCTTGATGTTTTCCTCTGTAGCAGCACCTTGGAGTTCCTCTCTTCCTTTTGCTATGTCTGTTTATATTTTCATCAGACAGTAAGCAAATTTGTATTTTCTAGTCAATGACCACATGATGAAGATGTCCAAATGCCAATTGCTTCTCAGAATGATGCATCTGATATGATGAAGGGAATGGAATTATTGAACCATCTGTTGTTGAAGAATCAATACCTCTCTACCAAGAAGATGACATGGATGACATGTCATATGCAGAATCTGCTATTAGAGAAGTAGCTAAACATGTTGATTCTGCAGCAGAGATTGTAGATGGAAACATAAATCATGAAGTTTGAATTGAAGTTGCAAAACCTTGCCCAACTCACAATTCCCAAAATTCTGATACTTCTCTGAGAAGGTCTTCTAGGGACAAGGCTCCACCACTTTGGCTAAAGGACTATTTAGTTACGCAAGTTTCTAGTTCATGTGTTTACTCACTAGACAACTACCTGAGCTATGAAGGTCTGTCACCCAAATACCAGGCACATATAGCAGCCTACTCAACAAGTGTTGAACCTACTTCTTTCCATGAGGTATCACAGGATCCCAAGTGGATTGATGCTATGAAAGTTGAGTTGTCTGCTATGGAGAACAAGACTTGGATTATTATGCCTCTGCCACCAGTCAAGAAGGCAATAAGATGTAAGCGGGTTTACAAAATAAAATACAAAGCAGATGGAACAATAGAAAGGTACAAAGCAAGGTTGGTAGCTAAAGGGCATAACCAGAAGGAAGGTCTTGACTATCAGGAGACTTTTTCTCCTGTTGTCAAGATGGTCACAATGAGAGTGGTACTCTCTATTGCAGCAATTCAAGGCTGGCACATTCACCAAATGGATGTGCGCAATGCATTCCTACAGGGAGACCTTTATGATGAAGCGTATATGCATACTCCTCAAGGTTTTTCCAGCAAGGGGGAGTCAGGCATGGTATGCAAGCTTATAAAGTCTCTTTATGGGCTAAAACAAGCATCAAGGCAGTGGAATGCATGCGAAACTTGTGGAGGCATTAGTACAATCAGGTTTTGTACAAAGTCAGCTAGATCATTCTTTACTGACAAGGAAGATTGGACAGTGGTTTTTGTCTATGTTGATGATGTACTGATCACAGGCATCACAAAGGCTTGATCTTTGAGACAAAAGACATTCTGCAGCAAGCATTCAAGATAAAAGATCTAGGAGAATTGAAGTTCTTCCTGGAATAGAGTTTGCAAGATCCAACAAGGGAATTCTTATGAATCAAAGAAAGTATGCTTTGCAGCTTATATCAGAGTCAGGTTTAGGGGAAGCTAAACCAGCATGGACTCCTCCAGAGTGCAATCTGAAGCTAACTAGCACGGAGTATGACAATCATGTGGGAAAAGGGGGAGATGAACTCTTAGAAGATGTTGCCTCATATCAGAGAGATTGATAGGCAAGCTACTATACCTCACCATGATAAGGCCAGACATAAGCTTTGTTGTACAAACCTTGAGTCAGTTCCTACAACAGGCCATGAGATCTCACATAGAGGCAGCATTGAGAATAGTGAGGTACATCAAAAGAGAACCAGGAATGGGTGTCTTATTGTCAAGCAAGCCAACAACTCAGCTCAATGCCTATTGTGATGTTGATTGGGCTTCATGCCCAAACACTAGAAGTTCAGTTACAGGATACTTGGTAAAGTTTGGGGATTCATTAATATCCTGGGAATCCAAGAAGCAGACAACAGTCTCTTAAAGTTCAGCAGAAGCTGAGTATAGGAGCATGGCTTCTGTAGTATCAGAGGTTGCTTGGCTAATCATACTATACTCAGAACTTGGTGTCCAATTGAATTTGCCTATGACACTGTTATGTGATAGCAAGGTAGCAATTCAGATTGCTGAGAATCTAGTTTACCACGAGAGAACAAAGCATATAGAAATCGATTGTCACTTCATAAGGGAGAAGGTTCAAAATGAGAGTGTAGAACCAAGACATGTGCAATCAAGAGAGCAACACGCAGATATTCTAACAAAAGGACTTGGCAGACCACAACATGAATACTTGGTTTCCAAGTCGGGCTGCTCAACATCTTTGCACCCTCCAGCTCGAGGGGGAGTAATGAGACTAGTGGTATGAGTCCAGGGTAGTTAATGTAATTTGCTTAAGTTAGTGGGTGTATCTATAAGTATTAGAAGTTAGTAACTACCTACATGTGGGTTAGCTGTCAGATAGTGGTTAGATAGTTAGTGGTTAGATATATGTATACATGCAGTGTAGTGTATAGAACAGGTGTGTAATTCATTCTTCTCTTTATTGAATGAAGAAGAAGTTGTGAGCTCAATCTCATCTTCCTAATTCATCTGTGTGCGGATGTGAGTTTCATCAACCTGGTTAGATAATATAAAGTCCCACAGCAATACTGCACAGCAAAAACCAGCACTCCATTTACATTTTTTCCACCCTTTTTCTTCTTCATTAAGATCAATGGCTGTGACATACTCTCTTTCAGCACCTATTCTAATTCACAAATCATCTTCCACTGCAAGTACAAGGCGCTCTTCCCATAAAGTTGAAGTGCGTGCAAGTTGTCACAATATATCATTTATTTTGTTCTTAGAACATACTAATTCAACTATGTAAGTAGGATAGATTATGTTGACACCATAAGCAGTACCATGTATTCTAAAAAAAGGGGTAGCCGGGTGCACTAAGCTCCGGGGAAGGGCCGGACCATAAGAGTCCACTTACGCAGCCTGCATTTCTACAAAAGGTTGTTTTCACGGCTCGACCCATGACCTCCTGGTGACATGGCAGCAACAACACCATGCATTTTTATTTTCCTTAAATTTGCTATGATATTAATAGGTATTTGAAGATAAGTCAACTGGTGTAATTTGTTATAAAGATGAGAATGGAGAGATCACATGTGAAGGATATGATGAAGGACCTCGATTTTGCCAGCAAGTGCCTAAGGTGCCCGTTTGGACATAAAAATTGATGGAAGAGTTTTTTTTAAAAAATTTACTTTTTTTAGAAATCAGCGTTTGTTTATAAAATTTTTGATTTTTACTTGAAGATGCATTTTGAAAATTTTCGAAAATTTGAAAAACTGCAAAAAGCTGTTTTTCAGAATTTTCACTCAAATCACTCACAAAACTTCAAAAACAACCCAAACTGAAATTTATGTCCAAACACAACTCTAAATTTCAAATACCATTTTCACTTGGAAAAAAAATTCACCATTTTTTAGAATTTTACAATTCTTATGTCCAAACGCCTACTAAGTCTTATTGTAAATCAAGGTTCGTACAAATATTAGTCTATTGAATCATTTCTCGATTTGTGCATGTCATTCTTGCATAGGGACGGATCATGCTAATCATCTTTGTATCATTCCAATTTTATCGGATGTGTCCGAAGGGACACAATATTAGTCAATAGAGTAGTACTAATAAATATATAACTTCATTTTGAGATTCATAGTGATACGTGTGAATTAATATGCTGAGATGAGGAGATTATAGTGCTCCTCCAAAAATGTTGGCTTCATATTGCTGCTGCTGCTGTATAAACAGATTTTTGTGCATTTCTCAATACAATCTCATGATTATCAGCACTTGACACTTCTAACAAATAACACAAGAAACAGAACAAGAATAGTCTGTTTATGTACATCTTATGTATTCATTCCCCCTCTCTCTCTATATATATTATATGTATATGATACACATATATACAAAAAATATACATTTTGTCAACTTTTTTTTTTTTTTTTTAGGAGCAGCTAAAAATTACATTTCTCTTTAAAATATTTGCATCTTTTTTGTTAAGGGCTCCCGCTGGCTACTTGTTTACAACTCGGTTTCTTCAGAAATTACATCAAGCTTCAATCTACATGTTGTCTTTAACATAAAATAGGGAATGTGCTAACAGGGCAGTCCGGTGTACTATACTCCCGCTATACGTGAGGTTAGAAAGGGCCGGACCCCAAGGGTCTATTGCGCAGCCTTACCTGCATTTTTGCAAGAGGTTGTTTCCAATGTGCTACCGGGGATAGAATTCAAAAAATGACCCGTAAAAATGCCACGGTGCAAATAATCCGAAACGAAATAGATCATACAGAGGAATTGGTCACCAGATGGGATGTGCTTCAAGCCTTAAACAACTAACTACATAGATGTTCTCTGATTTCGACAGTAACACAATATCAGAAACTTATTACAGTTACCACTATTTCCTTATTTTCCTCGCTTGTACACAAATCAAAAGGAATACAATGAGCATACACACCAATCCTATCAGCAGGAAAAGAGGGAGAAAAATATCTGTCAAAATTTAATAACAAAATCATGTACAGACTTCAGCAGCATAAACTTTACAAGATCAGGCTTTGACCCAAAATTGTTGTTGATCCTTTGTAACTCATGTACAACTTGGTTTCTACACAAGGAAACAATCATAATAAAAACGAAAAGATGTACAAAAGAATTACCTTTAAGGTAAACCTAATTTTCTATGCAGGAGAAACCTGCCACTAGAACTATAAGTCTATAACCATCCATCGACGTCTTCTAACAAGTAATCATGTGTTCCTTCATTAAGGAGAATACCCCCGGAACTGCATATATCTATCAAAAGGAATGAAAAAATGGGGAGAAATATATGACCTTAGGATATACAAGCAAGATATACAAATCATTCAGCAGATTTTCCACTTTGCATGTTCTGTAAATCATTTTGCGACCTGTTGGGTGTAATTGTATGAGGTGACCAGTGATCTGGAACCATAAGAAAATAGGTGGTCATTGCCTTCCGGAACCTCTTTTTGTATTGCTTAGGTGAAATGACAGTCGGAGAGACGTTCTTGGGTCCACCAAGGATGCCGGAGGCCTTAACCCATGTCTCTAGGTGTTTATCCCATGTATACTGCCTCATGAAGTCAATAATCCCAAGAACAAGTTCATGATTCTCTTCGTCAACCCCGACTAACAGTGAGTAATCCATCACATCAACTGACTGCAAGAATAACTACTAAATTAGTCCAAAACCAAAAAGAACACTGCTAAATTATACTCTCACATGTTTATAGTATTAGGCAACATATATAATAGCTTGTTAGGTAAGAGGAAAATGAAAGATTGTGTTACGAAAGACATCTGAGTTCTTATTATGGAGTGTAGAAGAGTGACTAAATTCATTGAAATGAACAGATTTATTTACTTACTGCAAGGAAAGCAGTGTCATTCCAGACAGCTCGTTCCAAAAGTCTCTTGGCTTTGTTTCCAACAAAAATAGGCGAAGTTGGCATTGACTCGATCAAGTTCTGATCCAGCAAGACCTTATTGCTTCCACTTGAGTCGGGATTGTAACGAGACCTAGAAGATCCTTTAAGGTCATAAAGCCGGGTCAGATTCCTCCCAAATAGAAGGTTCTCCATAACTAGCACATCCATTTTAGATTCCTTCCCTCCTTTAAGATGCTTAGATGTCACCTTCACATAAACAATAGACATAATTATGCAAAACGCCCAGATACTTATAACCATAGTTGATGATATTTGTCTTATGAAAATTCCCGAGAATATGAAGTGAGGAGTAATCAAGAAACTTATAATTTTAGACGCTAATTACACATCAAACTTAGTCTTCATAGAAGATAAATATGCACCCCATGTTTTGAGTTCAATTCACCGCAAGGCTATTGAACCATAACAACTATAACTCGAAAGACTTGGCCGACAGTAAAGATGACTACGTATTCATACAGACCATCATACTCCTTTCTAAAGGCACAGAGCCAAAAATAAAGGTAACTCACAAACCCAAAGACACCAGTGAAAATGCATCGTGCCTTACCAGATCAATCCTATTGAAAACTTCAGGTGAAAGTAAATAGTAATTCAGAATCCAAGTAGTGGCTCAAATATGTCAAGTCAAACAACCAGGAAAAAATTATATTAAGCACGCCTTCCAAATGCAAGACTCAAATTTTCCCCTTAAGAACTACTAGATTCACAACAAATGTAATCAAGAGTATTTAAAATACCTGATAGATCCCCAGAATTTTTGCCAGGCAAGTAGGACTCCTTGAGCTTACAGATTCAGAAAGATATTTAAAATATGCAGGAGCAAACTTTATAAATGATTCTAGCTCTGTCTTGGTCACTTGCTTGATAATGAATCGATCATCCAAGGTTTTAGCAAAGAAAACATTGCTTTTTCCTCCTTGGGCTCCCCACTTCTTACAGCGACTAAGAGATCTTATAAAATCCATCTCAGATGGGCAACATATCCTCCTCAAAGCTTCAAAGCGCTTCGCATAATAACAAGTCACTGTGTACTTCACTTTCCCAAGTGGTCCATCATCCGAAAAGGAGACTCTCGCATGCATTGCCTTTGTGTATGAGAGTGGATCCAAAACCGAAGAGCTATGACTACTGGACGAGGACAAGATACTCTCATCAGCTGATCCTAGACTTCTGTAGGATTCTAATACCATTTCATCCATAGATTGAAGGGACTGCAGACTTCCAGATTCTAGGGACTGCAGCGGAAGGTTAGAGTCCAAACTAGAATCCTTTGATTTCTCTAGCTCATCAGCTAGTTGTGCAATATAATCCTGTGAAACTAGTGCGTAAGATATAATACTAGTGGGCTCGTCATCGTACACTGGTATAATGGTGTCATTAACCCCAACAGGTAGGAGCAACCTGGCTCCGCCTTGGGCCTCTGACTCTCTAAATGATGAAATGTAGACAGGGCTGTACTCGCCAAGCGTATCCAACTTCTGAGCACTTGGTAAGAAGTTCTTGTTCAGTGACCGGTAGAAGCTAATAAAAGACATACCTAACCATCCCCCAGCGTCTTCCACATTTTCAGAGCCTTTAGAGGATAAAGAAGGAGGAAATCCAGACGCCTTAGTTCCGCCATGTTCCTCACCAGGGTCTTCAACGTCCACTTTTTCTGCTAATCTAGTTGTTGAAGAATCTGCAGTAAGTGGTTCGGAAGATCTGCAAGTACCATCCTTCAGCACTCCGACAGCGGAATTAGTTTCACCAGTCCAAGCTGCCTCAAGAGTATCTGACAAATTATCCATGATCGGGGACTGACCGTCAGAAAGGGCTCTGGAACCCTCTATATTGGATTCCGCAGAGTTCAATCCATAGAAGCTTTCTGTTACAACAGGAAGATCTGATGGTTTTTCAATTGCACAACTAGAATCAAAGAGAACCTCAGATCCTTGATGATCTGCATCCACATGATTCTTTTGGCCAAAACTTACTCCATCATTAGATTTTGCATCAAGTACTCTAGTCGCAGAAACAGAACCAGAGACATTCAAATAATCACTGGTCCTATCTGGATCAGTGTACTTATCATTACCGACCAGGGGTTTCTCTCCTGTAGCGCAATGAGCCTCGCATTCTAAGCTGGCTGCATATACAAGCCGGTGATCCCACATATAAGACTGGAAAATGAGTTGTCTTCGCAACCGATTAATCTCGAAAATATCAACCACTGGCTGCACCTTTTTCGCCTCCTTGGTCAGAATTTTCTGGAGAGAATCCTGCTAATACAGAATACCCAGGAAACCCCACAAAGAGCAAATTAACAATTGTTTTACAAAATCATTGCTTTAAATCTCTAACATAAGTCAGACAATTAAGAATTCCAGTCAATTAGTTTACATGATGTTAGAATCATGATACACATGAAAGTTAAGTATCATGATACACATGAAAGTTAAGTATCAATGAAAAAGGTTGATAATGACGGCAAGCAAGTTAATTTCTGATGCATCAAAGCAAACGTTAATAGAATCTGCAACATGGGCAGCTGAAGACAATTCCAGCATTTTCTGTCTCCCGAGCGCAAGGTGATAAAAGCAGAACTACTGAATCACAAAGAGACATATTTGTACATGGGTTGCAGATAACTAGAGAGAAAGAGAACAAACGGGAAAACATACTTAATTATTACTTCCACCAACACCCAACAAACAAACACAATTAGAGGTGTGGAGGGAAGCAGAGAAAGTGCTTTGTAATATAACCAGGACCATGTCATGCAGTTTACTTCTGACGACTTTGCAGAAGCTAAAGATAATTAATATTCAGAAGTGAAGACTTTACTTCAAATTCTTCTTTCTCCTTCTGCAGCATCCCTTCCAAAACAGCAATCTGACCTCTTGCTTCAGGTGCTTTAACGCTGCTGTTAAATTGACCAACAGATCTTTTCTCCACCAAAAGACGGATTGCATTCAGAACCTCAGAAAACAAACGTTCAGCTCGACTAACAACCTGCTTAAATTATTCCATGAAAACAAGTACATGGTGAGATCAGATGCGACTTTATACCACACTCAAAAGTCCAAATCACATTCTTCACACCTCGTTCACTTCTTGTTGTATCCAGTCCTGATTTTTCTCATAGTTGAAATCCAGCTTTGCAGGAGGAAGGCACACTGAGTGAACATCAATTGACGCATAGCGAAAGCAAGCAACCATTTTTCCGAAACTGCATGTGTCACAAATTTACTAACATTGCAAAAAGATACTCAAAAGTAATAGCCAACATCGATGGATAGAACATTGCTACAGACACTTGAAAATAAAAGGGGAACCATAGTTTTAAACACAGACGCCATTTTATGTAGATTATTTTCATGCATTGACAAAATAAATTGCAAGCTAGCACTAGACTATACCAACATGACAAAGAACGGAGCAACAAAATTCAATCAAGAAATCCAAGGGAGAGAGGTACTGTTACTTGAGCAGAACACGACACCAGCTAATCATGCCAACATATTTAAATATTACGCATGACACCAAGAGAAGAAATGTTTGAAGTGCTCTTACATTTATAACACTGCAGGCAACAAACAGAATGAGAGCATACCCATAAAACCGAAGACAATCTCTATGTAAAGAATGCCCGCAGCTAGCTACCCTGCTAGCAGCTGCATGGTTTGAAAAACTAAGTTCGAGGAACTTCCCAAAGGATAAGCCCCAAGCAGCATCGGACATCACTATTCTTTGAGTTGCTGGAGGAAAGCCCTTAACCCGTGGACATCTGAGACACCTGTGCCACATCCAAATTTTTCCTTCCCTTTCACCAGGCAAAAGAAACTCTGGCAGCTTCTTAACAGAAATAGTTAGAGTGCCTTGTCGATGAGTATAACACTGCACATGTGCTTCTGAAGGCATCTCACATGAACGACATCTGTAACTCTGCGAAAGAAACGGCAACAGATATTTTCAGACTCATAATTATATTCTTAATGTTTCGGGCATAGATGGAAAGTGAAGAGGAGAGCTTTACTTGATCAAACAAATTGTCTCGTAGATATCGACCCAATGGCTTATCAAAGTTCCCATAGTATTTGATCCGAAAGAGATGGGACCTTTCACAGACGGTTCCTTTCCAAACACATCGGGATGATAAGGAAACTAAAATGCTTTGATGGTCAGATGGGGACGGAGGAAACTCTTCCTTTGAAGAAGCTGGTTCATCGTGAACATGTTTTCCGTCTAGTTGCAAAACCATTGGATTTGAGCCACTTTGGTTCACAGCAATGCAATTTTGAACATTCTGCGAAAAACAACCTTGTTCTGCATTCTCTGAAGGCGTTAATCTGGAATACTCTATCATATCCACGATACCTCTGTCCACAGATGTACCAGTTGCGGAGGGCCCACAGAAGGAAGTCTCAGTGCGTGCTGCAGTTGGGAACTCTGTCATACCAATTGGCTGAGCACAAAGGCTTGCAGCCTTGACCAGGTCTGTTGTGGGAATGCTACCTGATCTCTGTGGTTCACCACCACATAGTGGTGATTGAGTTTTTTCAGTGGAAGGAAAGGTAAAACCAGGTATTGTTGAGATTGACCGGTCAATAGTTGATGATTTATCCGGAAGTGCCACAGTTATTGGAGAATTCAGAGGCAGTTCAGGTAGAGATGCTCCCTCATCAGCAAGAAAAGAAGTTTCCAGACCCAAATGATAAGCTGCAAAAATTGAATATTGAAAGACACGCTTTACTTTCTTCAACTCATCCCCATTTGCGCCACGGAGTAATACCTGAGACAACAAATATCAAGAGAGCCAAAAAGTATTTAGAAGTCTATATATGACAAATGTAATGTGTACACATTTGATGTCATAGAAGTAATTTGGCCGTGTTAAGAGACTGAAAACCACCAATAATTTTCTCATTATAGTTCTAGTAATTGACGATAGACTTACAGTGCATCCCAGTGGCTTGGGACAGCCTTCAAAGTACATTAGAGTCTTCACCAGCTTCTTTCCACTCTGCCCGGCTGTACCATGCTCTTCGAAAAACTTCTCAACATGGAACATGTCACAGTATCCCAATTTTTGAGAGGAGAGATGATCTATTGAAGGTACTATTTGACTACCCGTGCAGCGGGCTATACGCTGCAAAAGTGTCCTCTTGATATTTAAGACAAGTGATATGTCCTTTGCCAGGAGGTACTCTTGTGCATAGCGAGAAACAGATTTTTCCACCAGAAGAACATCTGGTTGGTGTGCATCAATTTTGGCAACAGCCATCTTGAGATGATCCATTTCCTGTATAGCAACACACATCTATAAGCAAAAGAGCTATACACTATCTACTCCAAATATGGGAAGACAGGGTTATTCATCAAAACCTGCTGCAACAAAGTATCAAAACTTGATAAGTGGTTGGAGACACGCTGGTACTCAAGAGCCCCTCCAAGGATTAATATGCGAGGCTTCTCTATTTTGGATGTCATTCGTCGATGAGCTACGTTTTTCTTGCAGACAACTCCTTTCACCACCGCACTATTTAAGGGGGGAAAGTTTCATATTAAAGGAATATTTTTTAGGATGCATGCAACATCACAACAACAGCTACTACTACGCCTCAAACCCAAGCAAGTTGGGAATGTATGCAACATCCAAAGAGGTAAAAATGGTTGAAAGTGCACAACAAGAACAAAGATGATTACTATTATTGACCAAGGACACACTCGCAAGCAAAAGATAACTGCCAAATGTATGTAATAAGTTGTTACCTAGCACAACTATATCTAGTTTACAAATCATAGAGTGAAAAGCACAATGTCATGACATATCTTCATTGTTTCGTACTTTGCGAAAACCACTTTGACCAAAAAATTTTCAACGCAAGAATTTACAAGTTTCTGGGGAAGTTCCCAAGTATCAAATAGAATTGTATCAATTAAAGACTCTAGTAATTTGAAGTTCTTTCAGAAATCACAGCAGACAAAAGGAAGTAGCGTGTGTGTGTGTCTGAGAGAGAGAGAGAGAGAGAGAGAGAGCCTGTGTGCGCGGAACATGAACCCTCAAGAAAGCTCCTGTTTCTCCTATTTCAAAGTTTTCTGTTGCTGCTTATCCTAACTAGTTACATAGGAGGCAAAGATCCAACACCAGCTGAACAGCACTGTGTAAAAAAATGAATTTTTTTTATTTTGCTTACCTGTCACTACGATGCCCAGATGCTACATATTTCACCTTTACGTATCCCCCAGGGTCCATCCCTCCGCCCTTGCTAGTGTCTGGTTTCAGAAGTGTGGCAGCTTCCCATGACAGGGATGTAATAATCTCCAGCCAACTCTCCTTTCCGTCTTCCTGATCGATGGCAAGTTTTTCAACCTCCATAAGCTGTGATACTAAAGCCCTGAAGTGGCCATCAACCACATTTTTCACAGCCTTTTTCTGCTCCTCATTTGACCTATCCCTGCTTCTAAATTCACCACTTCCAAAGCTGCTTGATGACCGTAAACATCCCCACTCTCCTGCAGCATCCCCGTCCTCATCATCGTCATATAGAAGTGCTTCCCTTTCATCTTCTTCGTCTTCTGGTTCAGGTGGAAGCCACAGAACTCCATTGTTCTCAAAATCCACAGGTTCCAGATTAGCATCTTCTGCAACATTTAGGGATGAAGGCACTTCACATTCATCAGAGATGTCCTGTTTTACAATCTGTTGGACTTCTTCGGAAGCCTGGGAATCAAAACTATTGTGTAAGGAAGAGCTGCTCACACTTTTTTCATCCATAGCTTCTCCGTCAGCGTGTACTTTATGAGATCCATAGTCCTTTTTGATCTCGTCATACTGAACGTGGCCATAGTAGTCATTAACCTGAGGAAAATGCCCCTGGGGATCTAACTGGTAAACACCATATTCGTCTTCTTCATCATCACTCCTGATTCCACAATATATCAACAAACAGTCAACTGATACTGAAACATGTTTGTGGACATGAGTAGTTGGAAAACCAGGTAACTAAAAATGCAACACAACAGAACAATTGGTTTGCTCAGGACAAATAATCAAGGTGTGGCCTACCAGGCAGCAAACTTCAGTTATTAGTGCTTTGCCAAGTTGCTTCTAGTATCATTTCTTTTACCTTCTTCTGAATTACTTAAGAGAAGGAGAGGGATTTTTCACTTAATGGGACAAATTGCACATTTCGTTATAGAAGGGTATTCAAATTGGTAAGAATATGTCCAAATACATTGTTGTCAAGAATATCTTCAGATTCATTATAGAAAATCGTATAGGATAGTGTAGAATATTGCGTCTTAATTAGGAGTTTATTTTGCATTAAGTATATTCCTTTTAAATAAGTTAACATACTTATTAGAGTAGCTTAACAACTCTTATAAATGAGCTCCTTTATATTGAGTTTAATCATCAAGAAAATAATTGTTCTCTCCCTTTGTCTCTCTTTTCACATTGTAGATTACCCTTTCTAAACCCATTCCATCACCTGTAAGTTTTAGTTTAACGTTCGTGATCCCAAAATTGGATTACATGTGCAAGAGGGTGTTGAATTAATAGTTGTCCAACATGGGTTGTGTTAGCTTCAAAAGAGGCTTCTAAAGGTACTTTCTAATCCGTTGCTACTTTGGTTGGCAGGAAATTGATTTCATGAAAAAATAAGAAGCAAGATGTGGTTGCGACATCTAGTGCAGAACCTGAGTAGCGAGCTACGGCCTTAGAACACATGTGCTTATGTGGTTGATTTCGCACAAATCCTTAAGAGGATTCAAACATGCAATAGCATAATAGAGAGGTATACCACAGAGTTAGGATGTTCCTACGCTATCGAAACTAGGGGCAAAAAAGTGCTTTCTTCACTACTTAGTAAGAGATGCCCCTAGTGTTTTAAAGCAATCTACCCATTCACATTGGACAACAAAGAAACTCATAAATGATGCAACTTTCCAAACAACAATTCAACGACAAAATAATAGTTGGTTTGATTTCTTTTTCGTTAATTGGTTCAAATTGACTGATAATAGAAGATGTAAGACGAACCTTGTTGTGCAAAATGCATATTGGTTTAGGGAAGGTTCCAAAACCCCTTTACTAGCAGGATCAAAGCTCCCTCTCGATGTTGCAACATTTTGCGTCTCTAGAGTAGATTCTGTTACAGCTGATTTGCATGGACTAAGTACCGAAGAGTGTGGCACTGAAGTAACGGTAATGCTACTGCTCTCACCAGTTCCAGTAGACTTGAAGCTGATAAAACTGGTAGCAGAAGGCGAAGAAGTACTCGTATGCAGGTTAGCAATCTGAGTTCTAACACTAGCAGCTGAACCTTGCTCCCATTGCTTGAAACAGTAATTGCAAACTCTGATCTTTTCCCACTCATCTTGTAGTGGCCTTGGCTCACTTGACGGTGCAGGAACCCAATTAGACGTGCACTTGCCACAGAATACTCGCCCACAAAGACGACAATGATGCCTACGGTTAAACAATGTGAACTGAGAATCACAATCATAACATACCCTACAGCTATGATCGGGCATCCAAAAATCCCTCGATACATTATCAGGCTCATGTCGCCAAGGAATCCACGATTTCAGTAACTTTAACAGATCAGAGAATGTCCTATTCGAGGCATCCATTGACAACTTTAGAGAGGCCTTTGCCTCTCATTGCTATAACCTCATTCAGTAACAAAACTCATATCCGATTGCTGCAACAAAAAAACAGCATAGAGCCCCTGACAAGTGCCCAACATAAAAGAATCAACAAACTATTCACTAATTATAGAACTATTGTCAATGCCTTAGCCTTACTACTCATGATTCATTTATCAGCATTCTCCAAATAAATAGATATAAAAAATGACTGGCTGCCAATAGCTTCCAATCAACTGGCATTAAATAGAATTCAATTTACAGAATCCAATTCTTGATATGGTAATAAAATCAATTCAAAAAATCCCCCATAGAAAATTCAAAACACCCAATTGGAAAGAAAGCCAAGGAAACACCAAATCACCTCAACAGCAAAAAAGATTGAATCTTTAACCTCTAAAGGGAACAACTTTTCTTGATAAAAAATTCAAGAAACCACCATTTTTGCTTCTCATCAATCAATATATATGTATATATTCCTGAAATAAAAATCAAAATTTTCCTATATGAATAATTAAATAGCTGAATCACAACATAAAATAAAGGATTACACAAAATGAATCAAAACATAAAATATTTATTAGGAATAGAAAAATGAACCAAAAAAAGGACAGTACCTTTTAATTACTCCTATATAATTTCAGGGGCTCGCAGGTACCCTTTTGCAGAATCAAATGGGGCCAAACAGATCAGCAAAATTATATATACCCACGTAGATAAATAACCCCCCACCTCCTTTTGAGGAGGGTATGTGAGTACGTCAATTCAATCATGCAATTTTACGCTTATTTTCTTCTTCTTGTTCCTCCAATTTCAATAAATCCACTGTTGCATAATTAGGTGGTTGAGTTTTTTTTTTTTTTTTTTAAGTTGCAAATAAAAATTTAATAATGAGATCTGTCAGTCAAATCTGCTTTAATGACCACCCTCAAGAAAGTCAACTTTACCGAACAATAAAAATCACGGTGGACCAAGGGCAATATAGTCATTTCACACTAATTTTACAATAAACCCTAAGTCTACAAACATCTGGCTTTTCCATCTCTTCTCTTTCAGTTGTGCAAATTGCAAAAAATAGAACAATAATTTTTTCATGTTATATTGGCTAAATTCCTTTCTCGCTCTGGAATTAGCTAATTTTGAATTTTCCTCTTAACTCCTCTTTGTTTAAACCTTTTCCTTTATGCTATATGTAATAGCGGTGGAGCAGATGAAGTAACTTAAATACTCATCTGTATTTCATATAACCAGGTTAGCAAAATCTATTGTTCCAGCTAATTTCTTCAAAATTTAGAATTTTGAGTTTTTCGTCTATTTGTTAAGCTTGAATTTGTCATTTTCTTCCTTTAATTCTTGGTTTGAAAATTATTTAATACAAGTATTATGTTTATGCTTTTCGTTCGTGAATGAAATTTCCCACTATTAAGATGCAATATTTTGACTATGTTGTTTCTTTCTGCAGAACTTGGATATGAGTAAGTTCTATTTTATTTAAAGAGGAAGAGTTAGCAGACAATTACTTGTTTATTGTCTTCCATTGAAGAGAGTTTGAAAAGGAAATGAAATTGTTATAAGGTAAATTTGACTACTTCATTCTCCAATATTGGGAACAATGATACATCTGGTTGACATGTGAATATAATATTGTTCCAATTATTTAGCTCTTGTAGATACATGCTTTCGTGTTCAAGTAACAATGACGTTCCATTTCTAATATGTTTTGAAAGGCCTTTTGTATTAAGCCTTTTTCTTTCTTTCTTTTGACTTATACACTGATAAATTTGAGATCTTTAAACATGACTTCTTATAATTTGACCTATCGTTAAACATGATTTCCTTAATTTGTGATTACTGTTCAATGTTAGAAAATCTATTATTAAGTAATTGTTTGTATGTTGTATTTGGTTCCTCATAGCTATACTGGACAAATTCCTTTTAAAAACATTTTCTTAGAAGAAACTTCTTAGCTAATTTCATTTTAAATGTGGGTATACTCCAACCCCTATCCCGAAGGTTCTCTTCCGAGTTCGTCGTGTAATTGCTACTAGCTTGCAACTGCAGTGTTTGTCTCTCTAGTGCCAGATACATTATGTTATGTTCTCATAAGTAGGTCATACGTTCATCTTATTGCATTTTATGGGTTTTCTCAATCTTATTAATGTCGTAGATGGGTGATGCCTGAAAAAACTTAACTTTTTTTATGGACCGTTTCAACATTGTGAATTTTAAAGCTTTGATTGGAAGATTGTCTTATAGACCTATACTAATCAGGTTTTTATATTTAGCTTTTTAATCTCCTTTCAACTATTTTGTATATTTTTATTGTGTCATTTTACTTTGACTTTTAGTATCATTTGCTGAAGAAAAAGAGAAAAACACGCGTAGAGTTGAAAGCTCTGTGTTTACAAAAGAAAATCAGAGTTTGCTTGGACTTAGTGGCTCTTGTGATCAATAAATTTCAGTAATTGACAACTTTTGATGTTGAAAATTTCTGGTAACCTTTTCTTTTCGTTTTAGAAGTATATTCTGTTGTATTAGATTTTTACTAGGTTGAAGCTTTAAAAGATCCATTAAGTTGGCGAAAAAACGAATTGATTCAGGAAAAGATTGAAGTGAAAGCTTGCAACTTTTGTGAAGCATGTATGTTTAATTATGTGTCGAGGTGTTAACACAAAAATGACATGGATAAAAGTTGAAACAAGAACCTTAACAAGTTGTAGAATATTAAGTATGTGTAGGGGAACTGGAAAAGGTTGATAGACTTATGGAACTCAAGATGAGGTAATAGTTTATGCAATATCTTGCGAACTACCATGCTCCTTCTTTTACTATGCATGTCTAAGACCTCGAAGGGGTGACAGGTTGTTATACCCTGCTCCTTCTCCATGCTTCATTCGAGAAAAGGGTCCAAGTACTTAGAATTTGTTGTTGGAGCCACTCATGTTCTTGAGAAAATAGCAGTTAGTAGAGAGTCACAAATGGTTCTTCAATTTTCCCTTTACTTCTAACCAAGCATCCTGCTCACTCTTAATCTTATGGATGTTTAGTGTCCTGCTCCTATTCTTTCTGACATTCTGAAAGAAAGATGTGTTAGAGTTGTTAACAAATCCCCATTGCCTTCTGATTTAAAATAGAAACTTCTGCTGTAGCTGAATATATTCCACAATAAATTTGTTTTGGTTTCTCTTTTCTGAACCATTATTCCTTAATATGTCTCTTCAAGTTGTTGTATTTTCTATCCAATATCTTTGCATCAGCGGTTAACTAACTAATGTTACCTAATGCTTTTCTAGACCATTGGCTTAACATACTAGTAAGTTTAAAAATGACAACAGAGAACTAAAAGGAAAAAAGGCTTAATTAACTGTTAGAGGCCTGAGAAGCGATGTTAGTGAAGGAACATATGCATGTGATGCATTCTTGAACCTTCCATTGAAATGAGGAAATTAATATATTCTCAATTTGTGGTCAAGGTATATAGACATGGTAAAACAAGTCTTGGTATGAGTTATATTTTGGGAATACATTTTAACAAAAGTTCTCGAGGATAAAAACATACGGGGGAGCAAAAAGCGAGTGCTAATCAACAAAATGAAACCAAGGTTGATCGCATCATGGTAATAGTCCTATAGCTTTGATTTGTGCCTTACGTTTTCACCCATATTTATTGGTTTCTCTTTGAATAATCTGCAATGAGCAAAACTTTTAGAGTATACTTTTGTCCTATCCGACGTAAATAAGTCATTGAATCAAGAGAGTGCTAACTAAATTGAACATAAGGAGTTTCAACAATTGGTGATCGTGGCCTATTTTATTCTGTGTTTTCGCAAATTAGTCCAATAACATTTAGTAAAAAGGGTTGAAGAAGACTTGAATATCTATAAAGAAACTTCCCCCAAAAAATAGTTCAGTTTTATGTACCTTTATATCCTTTTCCATAAGAGCCACCAAATTTCTAAAAACTTCCCAAATAAATCTCTTTTTTCTAGAATTTGTCCAACAGGGAAGCACCATTTCTCTCAAAGAACTGCAAGTTGCAGTTCAACTGCAAGACCAGTTGGTAGAAGCCTCTCAAAGATATATTCTACGCCAAATCAGGTAAATTCAGTTAGAAAACCCCATAGATTCCTTCTCCACCACTCTATAGGGTTTTGGATGTACTGGCTTTTTTATTAGAGGCAAATTCAGGTAATGAATAGCATTTCAACCTCTGGAACCAACCTTCTCAAAAAGAAGAAAAGATAATTCCTACCTCTAAACCATGAAGCTGAAGTTTTTAAAAGCTAAGCTTTTTATGATATGTACATGAAGGTATGGTAGAAATTTGAGGGTTAAAAAAAAGCTATTGATTTTTTTTGTTTTATATTTAAGCCTTTCAACTGCTTAGGACCTCATTTGTACTATTAGTTGATAAATAGAAAATATTATTATAGAACGGATTTTCTTCTATTGAATAGTTTAAATAAGTAGATCCGCTTCTTACGTACTTTCCTTTTCACATGGAATCATTATCTACACTACTTCTTACACACACCCCGCTTTTCACATGGCCTTTTGTAATGTCATAACTGGTCATTATCTTGTGAATGTGAAGACTAAGAGAAGCACTAATTCAACCGCCTTAAAGTTTGGGGTTGGTGTAACACCATTAAAAGGACCATAAAGATATGACAGGCAATATCAATTGTCCTTTTGGGGACACCTATTGTAGACTTTTGATACAATTACATCTCAAATATTGAAGTATGTAGTTTAGGATGGGAAAAGCAGTTAACATGTAGTACTAATCACTGGATAAGACAATCTGCATGTCTTCTTATTTAAAATGAGGGTTATGATCTGCTTATTTTCCTCAAGATGATTACATTGACAGCAATGTTGCAACAATAAACTACATATTCTTCAGCTTGAAGTTCAGGTCAACCTAGATGATACCATGAGTTTTCATAAGCAATTGTTTTTTCCCACATACAGGTCAACCTAGATCAAAATCAAATATGTTGGGCCCTTGCTTAGCACGGGCTTTCCCTTCTAGTGTATCTAAACACGAAACATAATTTTCGTCAGAAAAATGAATAATTAGTGACGAATTTTGTGTCGTGGCTAAAAGTTTTGTAGCTAAATATCACATTTGTTGTAGTGTCCCTGGAAAAGAATGTAGATTTTAGCAAAGATAGAAGGATTAAAATACAACTTCATATTAGACACACATTTTACCATTTTGGGGGTTGCTACATGAAAAGACAACCACTCATTCATATTGCCGAAAACATAATGAGTGCAAGCCATAGAAAATACAGCTTTTAAATAGAAAGATGATATCCAGTTAAACAAATTGGAAAAAAGTGGAAGTCTCAGAATTAGCTCAAGAGTATTTTCCAATGAAACACTAAAATTATTATACTGAGAAAAGCCTTCATCCTTTTCATTTTGATCGAGTTGTTGCCATTTATCCATTTTAGCCAACAATATTTCAATTGTTGCTAAAATGTTGTTGCAAATTCTATACTTTCTTGTAGTACTGTCTCCCTAAGATTTTCAGCCTCTGCCCTCAGGTGTTGTTCCGTCTCCTTCAGATTTTCAACCTCTTCCCTCAGGTGTTGTTCTGTCTCTGAAGGAGTTAACATTTGCACCGGAAGTGTGGTGGCAGCCCGCTTTGCTAGATATGTATCATACCCACCCTTCAAATACATAAATAGACCCAATACAACAGAAGTAAGGCTGAATTTGACTGTATCATCATTGAAGTCTCTCAATGTAAGCCCAAATAACAATCCACAACTCGAATTCAACAACCCGAAATCGGTATTGACAGGCATATATACCATGACAAGAATGAAAGTAGCAACAGCGAAACAAAATATTGACACAAATAAATGGTCAAAAATTGGAGCACAGGTAGTTAGTGGTTTGCATGATTTGCCCGCACATCCTTCTTAGATGTTGCATTGAGTGAGTAACCACCCTATCAATGTTCCCAATAGATTGAGTTGTTTCCCGTTAGCAGCCGACACAATGGCAGGTCGTTTATCGAAATATGTTGCTTCAGCTGAACGGTAGCATAATAAGACCATAAGTAACACAAAAGTCATCCCACCGGAAGTGCAATAGCAGACTAATGGCTCTTTCCCTATGCCATGATTGTAACCATGTAAGAAAAGGGCCAAGATAGAAATAACATAGGAGAGTATTGATAGTATTCCAAAGAGAGTGCGCATCAAATTTCCCATTCTTTCGACCCATCCATAAATATAGGGAACAAATAGTGCAATGGCCAAAGAAATATGATTAGGATTTTTAGGGCTGCTTGCCAAAACTCTATAATGTATTTTATCATGGCTAACTGTTTGTGAGAGAAAGGAGAAAGAAGGAGCTACTGAAAATGAGAAAGGAGCTATTGTTTGTGAGAGAAAAGAAAGTAGAACTTACTGTTTGTGAGAGAGAATGAGAAAGCAGAAGCTATTGTTGGTGAGATAACATGAGAACGAAGAGTTACATATATAAGCACTTTGTGCCCGTAATGGAAATCTTTGTATTTATTTGCATAGATTCATACGGATATTTCTATTTAAGAGGTTATATTGTTTTCGTGACCCGTAATGGAAATCTTTGAATTTATTTGCATAGATTCATACGGATATTTCTATTTAAGAGGCTATATTGTTTTCATGAGACTATAAAAAATGGATATTTCTATTAGCATATATGATCAGCAAAAATAACATATACATACATGTATATTTTCGCTGACTGTATCATCAACCTTGATTTTGCTACGCTCAATAAGAACCCGGAATAGCGGAAATAGGTTCGTGTTCCGCTTCCAAAGTCAGTCGTCTTTGCCCAAGTGTGAACTGCAGATGACTCTCCAGTGGTTCCATTCCTTCTTACTGTACTTCTGGGTCAACCCAACCCGAATGGAAAGAAAGGTCAGCCAAACTGCGGTCCACTTTGTACGTTTGTTGAGCAGACCACTCAGGCATTTTAGAAAAGAGAAGGGAACTTCTCACCCCGAGGGAGGCGGGAAGCGGTAGCTTCTAGAATGGAAGTTTCTCCTTTACTTTTTTAGAGCGTATCACTATTTTGAAATAAAAAAAAGGTTTATGGATGAAGTACAGTAAGAAGGAATGGAAATAGCGATACGCTCCTTTACTTGATGATGACAATGATTTACATTTTTCTAAATAAGATGTATAAAATGCATACACATATTTTGTATAAAACTCAATCTGTTGGGAACATTAATAGGGGGGTTACTCATTCAATGCAACATCTTAGAAGGATGTGTGGGCAAATCATGCAAACCACTAACTACCTGTGCTCCAATTTTTGACCATTTATTTGTGTCAATATTTTGTTTCGCCGCTGCTACTTTCATTCTTGTCATGGTATATATGCCTGTCAATATCGATTTCGGGTTGTTGAATTCGAGTTGTGGATTGTTATTTGGGCTTACATTGAGAGACTTCAATGATGATACGGTCAAATTCAGCCTTCTGTTGTATTGGGTCTATTTATGTATTTGAAGGGTGGGTATGATACATATCTAGCAAAGCGGGCTGCCACCACACTTCCGGTGCAAATGTTAACTCCTTCGGAGACGGAACAACACCTGAGGGAAGAGGCTGAAAATCTGAAGGAGACGGAACAATACCTGAGGGCAGAGGCTGAAAATCTTAGGGAGACAGCACTACAAGAAAGTATAGAATTTGCAACAACGTTTTAGCAACAATTGAAATATTGTTGGCTAAAATGGATAAATGGCAACAACTCGATCAAAATGAAAAGGATGAGGGCTTTTCTCATTATAATAATTTTAGTGTTTCATTGGAAAATACTCTTGAGCTGATTCTGAGACTTGCACTTTTTTCCAATTTGTTTAACTGGATATCATCTTTTTATTTAAAAACTGTATTTTCTATGGCTTGCACTCATTATGTTTTCGGCAATATGAATGAGTGGTTGTCTTTTCATGTAGCAACCCCAAAATGGTAAAATGTGTGTCTAATAAGAAGTTGTATTTTAATCCTTCGATCTTGCTAAAATCTACATTCTCTTCCGGGGACACTACAACAAATGTGATATTTAGCTACAAAACTTTTAGCCACGACACAAAATTCGTCACTAATTATTCATTTTTCTGACGAAAATTATGTTTCGTGTTTAGATACACTAGAAGGGAAAGCCCGTGCTAAGCAAGGGCCCAACATATTTGATTTTGATCTAGGTTGACCTGTATGTGGGAAAAAGCAATTGCTTATGAAAACTCATGGTATGATCTAGGTTGACCTGTACTGCAAGCTGAAGAATATGTAGTTTATTGTTGCAACATTGTTGTCCGATAATCATCTTGAGGAAAATAAGCAGATCATAACCCTCATCTTAAATAAGAAGACATGTAGATTGTCTTATCCAATGATTAGTACTACATGTTAACTGCTTTTCCCATCCTAAACATACTTCAATATTTGAGATATAATTGTATCAAAAGTCTACAATAGGTGTCCCCAAAAAGGACAATTGATATTGCTTGTCATATCTTTATGGTCCTTTTAATGGTGTTACACCAACCCCAAACTTTAAGGCGGTTGAATTAGTGCTTCTCTTAGTCTTCACAAGATAATGACATTACTAAAGGCCATGTGAAAAGCGGGGTGTGTGTAAGAAGCAGTGTAGATTATGATTCCATGTGAAAAGGAAAGTACGTAAGAAGCGGATCTACTTATTTAAACTATTCAATAGAAGAAAATCCGTTCTACAATAATATTTTCTATTTATCAACTAATAGTACAAATGAGATCCTAAGCAGTTGAAAGGCTTAAATATAAAACAAAAAAAATCAATAGCTTTTTTTTAACCCTCAAATTTCTACCATACCTTCATGTACATATCATAAAAAGCTTAGCTTTTAAAAACTTCAGCTTCATGGTTTAGAGGTAGGAATTATCTTTTCTTCTTTTTGATAAGGTTGATTCCAGAGGTTGAAATGCTATTCATTACCTGAATTTGCCTATAATAAAAAAGCCAGTACATCCAAAACCATATAGAGTGGTGGAGAAGGAATCGATGGGGGTTTTCTAACTAAATTTACCTGATTTGGCATAGAATATATCTTTGAGAGGCTTCTACCAACTGGTCTTGCAGTTCTTTGAGAGAAATGGTGCTTCCCTGTTGGACAAATTCTGGAAAAAAGAGATTTATTTGGGAAGTTTTCAAAAATTTGGTGGCTCTTATGGAAAAGGTACATAAAACTGAACTATTTTTTTGGGGGAAGTTTGTTTATAGATATTCAAGTCTTCTTCAGCCCTTTCTACCAAATGTTATTGGACTAATTTGCGAAAACACAGAATAAAATAGGTCACGATCACTATGTTCAATTTAGTTAGCACTCTCTTGATTCAATGACTTACTTACGTCGGATAGGACAGAAATATACTCTAAAAGTTTTGCTCATTGCAAATTATTCAAAGAGAAACCAATAAATATGGGTGAAAACGTAAGGCACAGATCAAAGCTATAGGACTATTACCATGATGCGATCAACCTTGGTTTCATTTTGTTGATTAGCACTCGCTTTTCGCTCCCCCGTATGTTTCTATCCTCGAGAACTTTTGTTAAAATGTATTCCCAAAGTATAACTCTTGCCTTGACCGCAAATTGAGAATATATTAATTTCCTCATTTCAATGTAAGGTTCAAGAATGCATCACATGCATATGTTCCTTCACTAACATC
The DNA here is from genome assembly GCA_005239495.1 of Nicotiana undulata. NCBI lineage: Eukaryota > Viridiplantae > Streptophyta > Magnoliopsida > Solanales > Solanaceae > Nicotiana > Nicotiana undulata. The sequence continues at coordinate 83,630 of ML259005.1, forward strand.
GCCTCTTAACGGGTAATTAAGCCTTTTTTCCTTTTAGTTCTCTGTTGTCATTTTTAAACTTAGTAGTATGTTAAGCCTATATATATATGTAAAGCTGGGCTTTGGAATTTGGAAATCTTATGTGGCATCTCTAATTCTTGGAAACACATTTATGTTTTTTGCTTTTTTTCTCTCACTTTTCTATTAGATAACTATTTTCCTGTTCCAACAAAAGAATGCAATACTTAAGCTATAGAAATGAACAGTTGCGACGGTTGGATTCAAATTATAATGGCATGTGGTTGAATTCTTTTCCTATTCATGATCCTTACATTTCAGTTACAAACTATTTACTCATGCACCGGTTTAAATCCAGGCAAAATACTCATCTCCACTCTAAAGCTGATACTCAAAATTAACAGATTCCAATCAAGAGATGCATTTGCTCTTTGGAGAAGAAGAGGGTTTGGCTAAAAGACATTTGCAGTTTATTAGACCATTGCCGAATGCCAATTGAGATAACAACGCTGCAATTTTGACAAAGACCTTGACGGATTTTCATTGGTTGAATCAATACTTGATGAATTATAAAGCAAGTACAGTGAAGGTTATCTCACTTTGCTGCCATCTTTGTATTTTTTGGGTAGTTTTGGCCATTAATTTGTTTTATGTTAAGATTATATGCCTCACTCTCTCCTTTCATTGCTTAATTGTTTAAAAACTATGGTGTAATAAACATAGACAGCATCATCGTCTTTTTTTGAATTTGATACTAATTGATCTTCCTGGCTGCAAAACTAACTGATGGTGAGTATGAAATATTTATTTTCTGTTAACTTTTGTCATTGAGTTTTAGTTCCTCTAAACAAAGATGAATCAAAAAATTATGTTCATTGAATTTTCAACAATAAATAGCTTAATATTAAAAATATACCGAGTTTAATACATTTTTTCTTCTACTATTTTATTTACGATTTGAATCTTTATTTTAATTTCTTTCGCCGCTAATCTTCTTACGAAAAAAAATTATGTACCTCAAGGGTTTTGTCAACTTGAAAAAAAATTATTTTAATTTGAAAAATTGTTGAACTGGAGCATCAAATGAGTCCTATTATATTGATTAATTATTGGATTTTAAAGTCCTATATAATTATATATATCTTAAACAATTATCTAACAGTTTATTGTGGTGTATGACTTTGGAGAAGCAAACGAATAGTTAGTGATTTTTTTGTCCTAAAACAAAGAAAAGTAATTATGCTAGGTAAAATCACCACGTTGAATGACTATTTGAGAAATTCTCTCTCAATATATATATATATATAGCTTGATATCGATTCTTTTTATAAAAGAAAAGTAATTTGTTATATTTCTCGCACGGATAAATTTACTAGTTTATAATATTAACCAATGGATAACTAACTGTATGCATGAGAATATCTTTATTTGATAGTAGTAAAAAGCATCATTAAAGGAAACTTCAAAGAATGAAAAAGAATATTCAAGGAATTAACTTCATAAAAATTATTAACGCAACACATAAGTTTGTAAAAGAAAAATCAAGAAACTAATCTCGTATAACGTCTAAAATTTACAATAGGAAACGACTAAGGAGGGTGGATATAAATTGGGGAATTAACTTTCTAGACAATGATGGAAAAAGAATAGACAAGAAACATACGATTTTCTTGATGTATTCAAATGGTCCCTCATTCTTTATTTAGTGGGTTTTGGACAAAAAGAATTGTAAATTTCAAAATAGGGGGAAATTTTTTTTTGAAGTGAAAATGCTACATGAATAAGTTTGGGTTGTTTTTGCATTTTTATGAGTGATTTGAGCGAAAATTTTGAAAAACAGCTTTTTGAAAATTTTCAAATTTCCAAAAAATTTCCAAAATGCATCTTCAATTGAAAATTTTATGAACAAACGTTGATTTCGAAAAAAAAAAGTGAAATATTTTGGAAAAAAGGGAAAAACTTCTTATGTCCAAACGGGCTCTTAACGGAGTAACTAATTGTTATGAAAAATCCATTTCCTTTACTGGAAGGATATATTATTTCCCATAATATTTTTATGCTAAGAGAATCTTCGAGCAACGACTAAGTTATTTTCGTGTGACTTATAGGTCACGAATTCGAGCCGAAAAAGCAGCCACTAATGTTTACATTAGGATAGACTGTCTACATCACACCCTGTGAGTTGTGGTCCTTTCCCGAATCCTGCGTGAACGCAAGATGCCTTGTGCGCTGGGCATCCGTGCATGCAAACTCTCTAAAAAAATCTTTTTTGAAAAGTTGATTCCTTCAGATATCCGAAAAATATTCAATAGGCTTAATATTCAAATCGCCCCGCGTGCCACTGTATTTAAAAAAAAAATCAACTTGCATCGCCCTGTAGTTATCCCAAATGGATTCGAAACAGAGTAACATAAATTTGAGCGGCAACCCCGAATTTAAGTGGAAAACCCTTCGAGGTTGCCAAGTTAGTTTGGAGGGCGATCTATACGGATGACCTGTGATCGTGTCACGACTCTAAAATAAACGGTCGTGATGGTGCTTATCATGGAATTAGGCAAGCCACTACTCAACTATCTTAACACAGTAAATGCTTTGAAAATATAGACGGGAGCAATTAACATATAAGAAAACCTTTTTGGAAAAGAAATAAACCCGCAACACAATACAATCCATCCCAAAATCGGGGTGTCACCGAGTACATGAGCATCTATGCCAGAATACGGTCTAATACAATGTCTAAGGAGTAAAAGTTGAAATACAGATAAAGATAATGAAGGAGAGTCAAGGCATGCGAACGCCATGCAGCTACCTCGATAGTTTCTGAGATCTTGTCTCATCAATCAGCAGTCGCCGTGACCGAAAGCACCTGGATCTGCACACGAGGTGCAGGGTATAACGTATGTACAACCAACTCAGTAACTATCAAATCCAATCTTTGGACTGAAATGTAGTAACGAACTCAACCGGAACAGTATAATATAGAAATAACAGTGCAGAAACATAGACATGCTTTCAAGTTCAATAGATAACTCAAAACAGTAAATAGATCAAATCTGAACAATATGAAGCATAAAATTCCTCTACTTCTACATGTCAATGCACATGTTGTACGTGATGCACCGTGCCGACAGCCCCATGTGCTCACGCTCTCAAATGCTTAATCATTCGGTACTGTATATGGCCCAAACGGCCCAGGGAAGATCCTACCCGGAATATATACATCACTGACCAACAGTTACCCAGTACCGAGTAGGGCCAATCCAGCCCGTGGAGAAGATCCATCTCGAGGTATATATAATGCTTCGGACAAGATCCATGTCCAGGGAAAATCTATCCCTCAATAATATCAACCGTGCTCACTGGGGTGTGTGCAGATTCCGGAGGGTTGGTTTGAGCCCGGTGAGGCAAGGCTTTTGGGTATAGACTTGGTTCAGGATGCATTGGACAAGGTTGAGCGGCTAGCACCACGCAGTCTAGACAGAAGAATTATGTCGATAGGAAGGCCTGAGATGTGTCTTACATGCTTGGGGAGAAGGTTCTGCTGAAGGTTTCACCCATGAACGGTGTTATGAGGTTCGGAAAGAAGGGCAAGTTGAGCCCTCAATTCATTGGGCCATTTGAGGTACTTTAGAGGATTGGGGAGGTGGCGTACAAGCTTACCGAGTGTGCATCCAGTATTTCATGTTTCTATGCTCTGAAAGTATGTCGCCGATCCATGTTTTGTATTTCAGTACGGTTCAATTGGATGGTGATTTGACTTATGAGGTGGAGCCAGTGGCTACTCTCGATTGGCAGGTTCGGAAGTTGAGGTCAAAGGATATAACTTCAGTGAAGGTGCAATGGAGAGGTCATCTAGTTGAGGAAGCTACTTGGGATACCGAGGGAGAGATGCGGAGCAGATATCCACGCCTATTTGAGACTCCAGGTATGTTTCTAGACCCGTTCGAGGACAAATATTTATTTAAGAGGGGAGGATGTAATGACCTGGCCCGTCGTTTCGAGAGTTGTAGCCTCGTTCCCCCCCATTTCTGCTCATTTTTGTGCTTTACTGTTGTTTTATAACATATCGAATCAGTTGGTTCACATCTAGAGTGAATTGAGACACTTAGTCTCTTAATTGAAAGTATAAGTTGAAAAAGTCGACCGGATGTCGACTTATGTGTAAACAACCTCAGATTTGAATTTTGATGGTTATGTTAGCTCCGTTAGATAATTTTGGACTTAGAAGCATGTCTAAATTGTGATTTGGAGGTCCGTAGTAGAATTAGGCTTGAAATGACGAAAGTTGAAATTTTGGAAAGTTTGACCGGGCGTGGACTTTTTGATCAGGGTCAGATTCCGATTCCGGAAGTTGCAGTAGGTTTGTAGTGTCATTTGTGACTTGTGTGCAAAATTTGAGGTCAATCGGATGTGGTTTGATAGGTTTGGGCATCAGAGCGTGTCCGATTGGCCAAAGCCTGAACATCAACTACAAGAGGTCTCTCTCAAACGGGAAGGAAACCAAGACTACCCATACTCACCGTCTTCCTACTCAAGATATCGGCAACCACATTGGTCTTCCATGGATGATACATAATAGTGACATCATAGTCCTTTAGCAGCTCCAAGCATCTACGCTGCCGCAAATTGAGATCCTTCTATTTGAACAAGTGTTGGAGACTTCGATGATCTGTAAATACCTCACAAGACATGCCATAGAGATAGTGCATCCAAATCTTCAACGCATGAACAATGGCAGCCAACTCCAAATCGTGAACAAAGTAGTTCTTCTCATGGGGCTTCCACTGGCGCGAAGCATAAGCAATTACTCTACCATCCTGCGTCAAAACACACCCAATACCGATCTTAGAAGCATCACAATACACCGTATAAGAACCAGAAGCAGATGGTAGAACTAGAACTGGAGTTGTGGTCAAAGAAATCTTGAGCTTCTGAAAGTTCTTCTCGCACTCATCCGACCACCTTAAAGGAGCACCCTTTTGGGTCAATTTGGTCAACAACGATGCAGTAGACGAAAATCCCTGCACGAAGCAGCGTAATAACCAACTAAGCCAAAAAAGCTCCGAATCTCCGTAGATGAGGACGGTCTGGGCCAACTCTGAACCGCCTTTATCTTCTTCGGATCCACCTGAATACCAATATTGGACACCACGTGTCCCAAGAACACCAGTGAACTGAGCCAAAACTCACACTTGGAGAACTTTGCATAAAGCTTCTCCTCCTTCAACCGATGCAAACACAATCCTCAAATGCTGGGCGTACTTCTCATGGCTACGAGAGTACACCAGGATATCATCAATGAATACAATGACAAACGAGTCGAGATAAGGGTGAAATACACAATTCATCAGATGCATGAACGTTGTTGGGGCATTGGTTAGCCCAAAAGATATCACAAGGAACTCATAATGACCATAACGGGTCCTGAAAGATGTCTTAAGAATATCCAAGTCCCTACTCTTCAACTGATGATACCCAGACTTCAAATCAATCTTGGAGAACGCCTTCGCTCCCTGAAGCTGGTCAAATAGATCATCAATATGCGGCAAAGGATACTTGTTCTTGATTGTAACTTTGTTCAACTGCCTATAATCAATGCAAATCCTCGTAGTACCATCCTTTTTCTTCACAAACAGAACAGGTGCACCCCAATGTGACATGCTAGGCCAAATAAAACCTGTATCAAGGAGTTCCTGAAACTGCTCCTTCAATTCCTTCAACTCAGCTGGTGCCATACGATACACTGGAATACAAATGGGTTGAGTTCCCGGCACCAAAGCAATACCAAAGTTAATATCCCTGTCGGGGGGCATGCCCGGCAGGTCTGCAGGAAATACATTAGGAAACTCCCGCACTACCGGAACAGAATCAATAGTGGGAGCATCAGCACTAACATCCCTCACAAAGGCCAAATAAGATAAACAACCTTTCCCAACCATCAGTTGGGCCTTCATATATGAAAATACTCTACTGGGAACATAGTCTATAGAGCCGCTCCACTCAACCCTCGGCAACCCCGGCATCACCAGCGTCACGGTCTTAGCGTGACAATCTAGAACAATATGACATGGAGACAACCAATCCATACCCAAGACCATGTCGAAATCGACCATACTAAGCAATAAGAGATCAATTCTAGTCTCCAGACTCCCAATAGTCACCACACACGACCTATATACACGGTTCACAATAATGATATCGCCCACCGGCGTAGAGACATGTACTGATGAAACTATGGACTCATGGGGCATATCCAGATAATGAGCAAAATATGATGAGACATACGAATAAGTGGAACTAAGGTCAAATAATACAGAGGCATCTATGTGGAAAACCGAGATAATATCTGCGATCATTGCATCTGAAGCAATGACATCTGGTATGGCGGGAAGAACATAGAATCGGGCCTGACCGCCACCTGATCGGCCTCCCTCTCTAGGGCTACCCGTAGCTGACTGAGCTCCACCCCGGGCTGGCTGGGCGGGTGGTGAAGTAACGAGTGCTGAAGTCGTAGGTTGACTCATCTGCTAAGCTGGACCTCCCAAAAGGGGGAGACAATGCCTCTTCATGTGACCAATATCTCCACACACAAAATAACCCCTCCCTAATGACGGTGGGGACTGAAGGCAGGGGCGAAGCCACCTTATGCAAAGGGTGGTCAACTGACCACCCTTCACCAATTTTTACGAAAAATTACACTGTGTATATAAGTAAAATATTGATTTTAGATGTATAAAACATATATTGAACACCCTTTGTAGGGAATTATTTTGTACTTCTTTTAAGTTTGAACACCATTGAAAATATTTCTAGCTTCGCCACTGACTGAAGGGTGCCCCGAGTACCGGGATAACTGTTAGAAGGACCCGGCATAGATGAACCCTGAGTTGATGGTGCATGAGACGAACTTTGAGATGGAAGGGCACCGAGAGATGAGTGACCCTGCTGAGATTTGTATGAACCATGGCTGGATGATGCACCACGGTGAACTGGGCGAGCCGTCTGAGCATGCCTCATCGATAGTCTCCGATATCATGTCTCCTCAATCAGCAGATGTTGTGACCGAAAGCACTTGGATCTGCACACGAGGTACATGGTGTAACGTGAGTACAACCAACTCAGTAAGTAACAAATCCAATATTTGGACTGAAAGGAAGTGAAGGACTCAACCGGCACAGTATAATATAGAAATAACAATGCAGAAACGTAGGCATGCTTTCAAGTTCAACAGATAACTCAAAACAGTAAAATAGATCAAATTTGAACGATGTGAAGCATAAAATTCCTCTACTTCTACATGTCAATGCACATGTTGTATGTGATGCACCATGCCGACAACCTCATGTTCTCACGCTCTCAAATTCTTAATCACTCGGTACTGTATATGGCCCAAACAGCCTAGGGAAGATCCATCCCGGAATATATACATCACTGACCAACAATCACCCAATACCGAGTAGGGCCAATTCAGCTCGTGGAGAAGATCCATCTCCAGGTATATATAGTGTTTTGAACAAGATCCATGTCCAGGGAAGATACATCCCTCAATAATATCAATCGCGCTCACTGGGTGTGTATGCACACTTCGGATGGGCTACTTCAGTCCAAGCGCTATCATAAATCATTATAATCGTTGCGGCGTGCAGCCGGATCCCTTAACTGACACTCATAATCAGGCTCTCGGTCTCACTCAGTCATCAACCTCTCCAGTCTCACTCACGGGCTTACAATGTCATGAAACTAGCCCAGAAACAATGATGTGATGTATAAATAAATAACAACAGAGACTAAGATGTGATATGAAATGCATGAATATGACTGAGTATGAAATATCAATGAAGTCAGTAAGACAACAACAAGAAACGACTAATGTGGGTCCCAACAGTACCGGCATAGTTACTAAATACGATATCTAACATTATCGACAGCTCAATTACTTTATCACATGATGAAAACACTGATATCAGCAAGATAGAACCACTATACAATTCCATGGAATTAACGAGGTCATAATTTTTACGGTGCACGCCCGCATGCCCGTCACTTGGCATGTGCATCACCTTAATACCAATCACAAAACACATAATTCGGGGATTCAAACCCTCAGAACCAAGTTTGAAAGTGTTACTTACCTCAATCCTGGCATAACTCTACTCCAACACGTATTTGCCTCTCAATCGATCTCCAAACGCCGCGAATCTAGCCGCAAGTAGTACAATACAATCAATAGGCTAAAGGAATCAATTCCACGAGAAAAATATGAATTTATAAGCCAAAATCCGAAATCAGCTCAAACACTGCCCCCCAGGCCCACGTCTCGAAATCCGACAAAGTCACAAACCCGAAAGACCATTCACTCACGAGTCTAACCATACCAAATTTACTCAAATCCGATAACAAAATCCCATTCAAAACCTCAAAAATCTAATCCAAGAACTCTTCCTCATTTTCCCCAATTTTCCACCCCAAATCACAAATTAGATGATGGAACTAAAGACATAAACATGGGATTTAGCCAAAATTAAGTAAGAATCACTTACCCCAAACAACTCCTTGAAATTCCCTTCAAGAATCTCCCAAATCCGAGGTCTCTAGCTCAAAATATGAAAAATGGGTTCAAACCCTTGTTTTTGAAATTTATCACTGCTGCCCAGTTATTAGGTTTTGCGATCACGGAACAACAGCCGCATTCGCGTAGAACAATTCTGCCCGGCTCACAAAATCTTTTTTCGCAATCGCATGATCCTAGTAGCTAACGCGGAGAACCACCTTTTCCAAGCTTATGCGGTCGCGATCCACAACTCGCGAACGCGAAGAACACTGCACGCTTCCCCAGTTGCCTCACTTCCTTGTACGCAAACGCGATCTACTAACCTATGTTCAAGAGTTTTTGGACTTCATCGTCAATCACTTGATTTTTGAATGTTCCTTGCTTTCTTTTATTTTGTTTAACAGGTGTGAATGATGGATCTTCATTCAATTTATGAGTCATCACTTCTGGTGGAATACCTGTCATATCTGAATGGGACCATGCAAAACAATCCGCGTTAGATTTTAGATAATCGATTAACATACCTTTTTGCTCGGGGGTTAACTTTTCTAGCAATCTCGTGCCAACATACAACTTTTTCTCGGGCTTTTGTTCAGACAACAGAACAACCTCGAGTTCTTCCGCGGTTGTTTTGATATGCTCGTCCTCTTCTGGTTCACGAATGAAGTCTGGTCTAGAATCTATGTCTGCGTGATCCGGCATGTTTTCGATGATAATAGGACTTGTCTCGCTAGTGTCTTTTCCCGTACCTGTTTGAATATTCATTTCTTTTGTACATGATTGATCAAAGATTTTTTCCGTACTTGTTTGGTCATTGGCTTCCGTTTGGAAGACTCCAACATCTCCCGTATCTTTTTTGTTGTGAAGTGCTATCGAGTTTATATTTCTGGAAGTTTGTTGGTCACCTCTAATTTGTCTCACTCCCCATTCTGATGGGAATTTTATCACCTGATGTAAGGTGGATGTGACCGCTTTCATATCATGAATCCATGGTTTTCCCAAAATGACATTGTAAGCCATCTCTGTATCAATGACTTGAAATTTCGTGTTTTTGACCACTCTTTCAGCGTAAGTATTAAGTTCAATCTCTCATTTGGTTATCACTGTAGAATTATCGAACCCAGATATGGCTCGTGCCTTTGGGATCATTTGATTTTCCACTAGCATTTCTTCCACGACTTTTATCAAAATGATATTGACTGAACTTCCTGGATCAATCAATACTCTTTTAACGTTAGTGTCATGAATAAGTAAAGATATTACCAGCGCATCATTATGAGGAAGCATCAGTCCACCAAAGTCTACATCATCAAAGGTTATTTTGTCTTCATTTGGATCTTTTCGAACTTGATTTCCATGGGTATTTGTGATCGTTGACTCTAATTGACAAACTATTCCATTTGCTTCCTCTCCTCCATGTATCACGTTAACAGTTCGCTTTGGAGAGGGAGGCTTTGGAGGCTCCTGCCTGTTCTTCATGTATGCCTGTTTACCTTTATCACTAAACAACTCTGTTAAATAGCCCTGTTTTGATAAATGTTCTATTTCACCTTGTAAAAATCTACAATCTGCGGTTATGTGTCCATGATCATTATGGAATTCACACCATTGATCTGGATTTCCCCTATTTGGATTTGACCGCATCTCTTTGGGCCATTTGACTTTGTCTCCCATATTTCTCAATATTGAGACAAGTTCGGTAGTGTTTACGTTAAAGTTATGGTCCCCAATTCGGGTTTTACCTCTGGACCGTTCATCTCGATCTCTCCTGGATCTAGACGAGGATGAGCCTATATCTCTTCTTGACGGTCTAGTATTTTCGAACCTGGGACGTGTGTATCGTCCCGAGGGCCCTAAGTAAGGTTCGTACCTGTTTTACCTAATCTTTTCTCCGGTTCTGGATGTCTGGATCCAGAATACTCCTCGTCTTTTGATCGAGCAATGATATCTTCTTCTATTATGAGTTTAGTACTGTACCTGTTGTATACATTGTTCCACGTCGTAGCTGGAAATTCTCTTAGATTTTCCTTGAGCCGTCTCGTAGCTTCTGAGCTTTTATCGTTTAAGTTGCTTGCAAATGCCATGGCTGCCCAATTATCAGGCACCCTGGGTAATTGCATTCTTTCTCGTTGAAATCTGTCTACAAACTCACGGAGTAACTCTGTGTCTCCTTGCTTTATCTTGAATATGTCTTCCATTCTTTTCTCAACGTTTTGTGCACCAGAGTGTGCTTTTATAAACGAATCCGCAAGCTCAGCAAAAGAATCAATATAATTTTCAGGGAGAAGAGAATACCAGGTTAAGGCTCCTTTTGTAAGTGTTTCCCCAAATTTCTTGACAAGGACTGATTCAATCTCTTATTTTGTTAAATCATTGCCTTTTACTCCAGTAGTGAAAGCAATCACATGATCACGTGGGTCAGTTGTTCCATCATATTTAGGAACATTAGGTATTTTGAACTTCTTGGGTATAGGCAAGGGCGCTGCACTTGGCTTCCAGGGCTGTTGAGAATATCTATCAACATCGATGCCTTTGATAATCGGCGGTACTCCAGGGATTTGCTCGATGCGATCATTCTGTTCTTTCATTTGTTTTTGCATGGTTAGCAATAAATTTTGCAACTCAGAGTTATTAGTCATACCTGGTCTTGCTTCAAGAGATTCATTTGGGGTGTCACCCCTGGCTGAATTTATTAACCTAGACTGAGGATTTTTCGCGATGATTGTATTATTTGGAGGGGGTATTAATGGTGTTGGTGGTGCTTGTGGTAATCCTCTTGCAAACTCTTGCAAAGCTTGCCCCACATATTCAACAATCATTTGCTTTATTCGATCCTGCTCTATCGTTTGCTCATTATTGTTATGATGGTTATCGGATCTTTCCGGGGATGACTCCCTTAAACCTCGTGGGGTTCCTCGAGGAGTTGGAACTGGGGTTCCATTTTCCTGCTAGTTGTTGTCGTCATTATTGTTGTTGTTGTTGTTGTTGGAATTCGACATAGTTTAAAGGATATCGATTGGAAAATAAACAATGATTATCAGTTTCCCGATAACGGAACCAATTTGTTTAACCAAATAATTAGATTCCTTGACCAAAGCTATTTAAGATGAACTCGGGTAACTGATAATCAAGAAAATAATACAATAAATAAAGGAAAATTGAGTAATGAACAATATTGTAGTATGCGAAAAGTAAAGTTGATAGCATTCCAGAGTCCTCCCCTCTTATGGGTTACATTTCTTCCCTTTTATATAGGGATTTCCTAGTATAACGTTTTGGTTCCTGTAATGATTGCTCATTAATGGCTAATTATTACATTAATGAGGCGTTACAAAGGATCACCAAAGGATAACCGTAACTGTTGTATAGGAGTTACGTAACGTATAAGTCATTAACTGTTGATTCTCGAATCTGTCCGCAGCTTCGTCTGGGTTCATTATGGCCGTGTCTCTTCCTCTTCAGTTGGCTTCGCGTGGCTGATGCACTCGTGAGTTTATTGACTGTGCCTCTTTAACTCGTACTTTCTTATAAAATTATGTCCATCTGTAGCGCTTTCCTTGGTCCACGTAGCTGGCTGAGTTGTCAAGGACTTGCTTACGTGTGAGATTTTTTTTTACCAATACAAATGGGACCAAGAAAAAGAATCGATAACTTAATTAAAATGATTTGAGAGATTCTGAATCACCTGACGGACTGAGAGGTAATTTTTAAAAATTTACTAATTGTAGGGATAAATTTGATCCGATAATATAACAATAAAGATATATTTGCCTGGATAATATAATGAAGGTTAGATATCAATATTTTAAAGCAGAGGATATATTTGTCTCTTTCCCCTAAATACTACTACTACAAATGTCATTATCGTAGGGTCAATTAGGCCGTTGAGTCAAGCTCGTGTTTCCCGCACTTCTTACTGAGGCGTTACTATTCCACTAACTAAAACCCATATTCGCCTCATCTTATCCATTTTCATTTCCATCCCAAAAATAAAATAAAATAAAATAATATGTGGCACAGGTCAGCTTCTTTCATTCTCGACAAAAACCAAAACGACGTCGTCACAATGCCAGAGAGCCGCCATCTTTCTCCGCCCTCAACCGCCGCCGCTTCATTATCTATGGCCGATACCCTACAACAAACTAACCCTAACATTTCGGCGTACTATCAAACGAGAGCGGCTCACATTGGGGTTGTAACTAGTGACTGGCTAGCTCAGGCTCAGGCTGCCGTCGGCGATCAATCGGAAGAGACTGTATCAGTGAACTGTTCTTCGAAGTGTGGAGATTCGGGTAAGGGTTTCAGTGTGATTGATGAGTTCAATAATTGGCGGAAACAACCTGATTTGGCTGAGGCGGTGGCTGCTATTAGAGCTTTGGCTTCGGCTATTAGGTCCAGTGAAGCTACTACAATGATGGAGCTTGAGATTGAGCTTAAAAAGGCTTCTGATTCTCTCAAGGTTCCATTTTTTTTTAAAATAATAGTTTTTGTTTTTAATCCTGATAAATGTATTTAATTGGTCATTGCTATTGTGCTAAAAGAATTAAAGCGTTTTCCTGTTTTTTCTCTTTCTTAGTTAATAGGTTCCTAATTCAATCAAACTTGGAATTTTGAGTAGTTTTCTAATGGTGAAAATTGTACATTGCGTTAAAAGAGTTCGGCTCCACGTTGCCTGGTCTAATGTGCTTTCTTCAAGCGGGGGAGATTCAGAAGTTTCTTCAAAGAATTGGATCTGTTTCTCTAATGCGATGTTTCGGGTCGCTAAGCTAAGATAAATTGAATGTGGATGTCAAGGAAATAAGTTTTGACAGGATGCTATGCCAGCGTGCTTGGGTGAGAGTACTACTAGGATGGGTGACCTCTAGGAAGTCCTCGTGTTGCATTCCTCCTTTTAGAAAAGGAAATAAGTTGTGACAAACTCCCTTTTGTTTGTTAATCCGTATAACAATATTTGAAGGGTCACTACTGTTGTGCTGAAAGAATTAAAGCATACAATGAGCCATATCATCAGATTTAGTCCTGCAATCAGAGAGGACTATATTTAGATTTGATTGGTTAGAGATGATTGTCACTATCGGACCAATCACGACAGAAGTCTGTGTTTTGGGTTCGAGGGGAGAACTAATGGTGGGTTATGAATCTTGATAGCAATAGATTATCACAACAGCGAAGATGCAGATATGGTGCAGTAGTAATTATCCAATTTCACCCTTGATGGAGGGTGACGTGCCTAATGTCATTAGAGCTTTATTCTTCAACTTTTTAAGTGCCTACTGTTGTCAGGCCCTTGAATTTTGATGTGTAAAACTAGATTTGTGTGGCAGATACATCTACCTTATAGTAGTATAGCCAAATTTGCTTGCAAGCATAATCAGAGAGTTGAGAAATTTATGTTCCTTTTTCATGTTTCTATTGCAGTCATGGGACAAAACCTCCATCTCTTTGACAGCTGGTTGTGATTTGTTCATGCGCTATGTAACAAGAACCTCAGCATTGGAATATGAGGACTTTAATTCAGCTAAGTCTCGCCTTCTTGAACGTGCAGAGAAGTTTGGGGAAATATCTTATAAGGTAAACCAGGAAATTACTTAAGAGGAATAAGCATTTTAATCAAATTAACATAACTTCTAAAGAAAAAAACTTTGAAATGCAGGCTCGGAAGATAATTGCGATGCTCAGCCAAGATTTTATTTTTGATGGTTGCACCATTTTAGTACATGGCTTCTCCAGAGTGGTGTTAGAGATTCTGAAAACTGCAGCTCAGAATAGGAAGCTTTTTCGAGTTCTTTGCACTGGTTTGTACATAAGTGTTACATTGCTAGTACACACCAATTTTTGCTGGAGTTAGATAGTTTTATGTGCTATCTATTGTGAAGTGGCGATTGTTTTCTCTCTTCTCAGTATTTATTTTCATCTTGGATGGACAAGCCAGAAGGGAATGGGAAAAGTTTCTCTTTCATCAATATATTGCCTTTATAAGAAAACTTTTGCTTATCAGTTGACCTGATAATAGATAATTATGTTTATGGACAGTTAGCGACAAATAAATGAGGGAGAAGGAACTTTCTTTGCTTTTGCTCATTTATTTATTTGCTTTTGTTTTGAAGATTCACATGGAATATTAGGGTTCAAACTTTTCTTTATTCCCCTGTCAGAAAGACTGTTGTTTCTCTTTGTCCCGGTTCCTCTCAATTCTAGTAGTACTGATTGGTGAAAAAGTTTCGAGTTGTCGTTGATTATAGCCCTTCATGTTTTGATAATGGTGAAAGGTGAAACTGCATCTGCTTTCATCTAGACCTATTTGAGAAGATGAGTTATTGTTTAATGCTATCGCATGATAATTTGGATTCCATTATCTGAACTGCAGAGGGGAGGCCAGACAGGACTGGGTTACGATTGTCAAACGAGCTAGCCAAGCTTGATGTTCCTGTGAAGCTCTTAATAGATTCTGCTGTGGCATATAGCATGGATGAAGTGGACATGGTTTTTGTTGGGGCAGATGGAGTGGTTGAAAGTGGAGGTGTTATCAACATGATGGGAACCTACCAAATTGCTTTGGTAGCTAAGAGCATGAACAAACCAGTCTATGTGGCAGCTGAAAGCTATAAGGTAGGTTGACAACATGTTATCTATTACATTAAGGATTTCAATGCACCCAGAAGTGTGCTATGGAATTCATTTGCCTAACAAGTTATAATTTCTTGCAGTTTGCTCGTCTCTATCCACTGGACCAAAAAGATATGGTTCCAGCTTTACGTCCAATTGATTTTGGGGTGCCAATTCCATCCAAGGTGGAGGTTGAAACTTCTGCTCGTGATTATACACCACCTCAGTATCTTACACTGCTATTCACAGATTTGGGCGTTCTAACACCATCTGTAGTAAGTGATGAACTTATTCAGCTATACTTATAGCCCCAATGAAGTCTAATTGTGGTAGGTACATGTCGCAACAGGTACAATTGAGTTTTCTTTATCCATTTTTTGTGTACTACCTTGTACTACCGTGCATTTGGGGTATTCTCTCCATTTGAATATGGTATGGAATGTACTCTCTTTGCTCATATAGGTTACTCTTCTTCTTTTTGGTCTTTTAGGTATTTAATGGAATCATTTGTATGTTGTAAACTTGTAATTGATGTTAATGTTGTTATAAATCTGTATTTGTAAAACAATTCTGGAAATAATAAAATAACATAAACAGAAATGTAAACGTAATGGAAAATTAACCCGAGCCCATTGAATTCACAGTGTTTCTTTAAGGAATTTAATCCACTCCTAGTACCCAAGGTTATGGATTATTTCCTCCCAGGATAGAACGAATTTCACACTGGTGTAGTGGTACTTCAAACCCCAGTGTTTCAGCGAACTCAAAGTTCGGTAGCAAATCACACTTACTTGCTTTCTTTGAAGATGAAAGTATGCAGAAAGAAGGAGGAGAACTCAGAAATTAGTATGTAAAATCTGAGAGAATGGACTTGTATTTATAGCCAAAGTTGGGCTGAAATCTGAAGAGATGCAACTCTTCAGAATCACTGTTTTTGCAAAAACGCCCATAGAGTAAATGTCATGACATAATTGGCTATTTACTCAATAATAAAGAGGGAAAATTGAAGGGTAGTTAATTTTCTGTTACAAAATAGAAACTATTTTGTGGATAACTGAAATGGATTTAATATTAATATTTATTTTAATATTAATATTTTGTTATTAATTAAAANNGCGAGGCTTGCTTTCTTCTCAACTCTTTATTAGCTAGAAGAAGAGCAATTTCTTATATACCCATCAAAAGTCTTTTCCTCTTCCTATGTGGGATCTATGTGGGACAATTAAAGAGGGAAACTCAAATATTTCATTTTCCCCTTCATTTCCCATTCACCCATTTTAAGCATTAATATATCATTAAATACTTAAAATCCCAACAATCCCCCACATGAATGGGGAATGGCTATATCACGGAAGTATGCATGAAAAACTGTGTGATTCGCAAGCAAGGATTAATTGCATATGGATAAGTAGGTTTCCCTTTGAACTTTCCGTAGTGAACTTATGTCGGATATACTCGATCAATCGGTAGATTTGATATCTTTGAACCGTCGAACTTTGATGTATACTTAGACAACCACAAGTCACACAACCAATCCTTAACCGTCTTTTGTTCTAATTGTTGTGTTCGTTTCAGCCATGAACACCGCCTGGTTTCATAAGTGCATAGAGAACTGGCCTTGCAAAATTCTCCTTGAAGCGGCTAACACTTCACACTTACATAGGTGATTCCTAAACGTGTCATCCCGTAGATACACTATTTGATATACCCCGTATCAAATTTAGAAATCATTAAAAAGCCTTAATGCTTTATCCTTGATACTGAACATTGTCTCATCACGAGAATGGAACAAATAATTTAGTTGACAATGTTGAACCGTCATTAATGACTTTGTTTGATCTCCTTGAACCTAGATCTTGGGATCTCCAGTCTTCTAGGTAGAGTTACCGCCACTATGACTTGTTCTAGGCCATAGTCCCATTCCCCTTGATGATTTCTCAACTACATCTCTAGTTAGGCCTTTTGTAAGTGGATCCGACACATTATCACTTGACTTTACATAGTCAATCGTGATAATTCCTCTAGAGAGTAATTGCCTAACGGTTTTATGTCTTCTTCGTATATGACGAGATTTACCGTTATACATAACGCTCCCTGCCCTTCCAATTGCCGCTTGACTATCGCAATGTATGCATATTGGTGCCAACGGTTT
>MDKH01032823.1:0-13598 GCA_005239495.1 Nicotiana undulata
CTCGATCAAATACAGTATCGAGTGCCAGTCGTGCCTCCCCTAGTTTGGGGGCGTGACATGAAGCTCTAGGAAATGGGCCTGGATATTCCCGAGGTCGTCGAGAATTTCTAGGGCCTGAAGCCATTATGGCTCCCTCCTCTTTCTTCTTTTTTCTTGATAAGCGTCCCGATCCGCTTTGAATGGATTGGGAGGTGGCTCTCAGGGCAGACTGACTTAAGATACGACCCGTCTTCAAGCCATTTTCTACCATCTCGCCAATTTTAATGGCCTCCGCGAACGGCTTGCCCATGGCGGACATCATGTTTTGGAAATAATCGGCCTCTTGGGCCTGCAGGAAGATACCAACCATTTCAGATTCATCCATGGGAGGTTTTACTCGGGATGCCTGTTCCCGCCATTTAATTGCATACTCCCGGAAACTTTCAGAAACCTTCTTTTTGAGATTAGACAAAGAATTTCTGTCTGGGGATATATCCACATTGTACTGAAATTGCCTTACAAAGTCTCGAGCTAAGTCATCCTATATATGTTAACGGGAGATATCTTGATCAATATACCACTCTGAGGCAATACCCGTAAGGCTTTCTCCTAAGTAAGCCATCAATAACTCTTCTTTTCCTCCTTCTCCTCTCAGTTGGTTGCGATATCTTTTTAAGTGAGCGATCAGATCTCCATGCCCGTCGTATTTTTTGAACTTTGGTGTTTTGAAGGCCACGGGAATATGCACGTGAGAAAACATGCATAAATCAGCATATGACACGCTCTTTTGGCCACTTTGGCCTTGAATAGGTTTCAAACTTTTCTCGATACTCTTCATCTTTCGAGTCATCTCATCTTGTTCAATATTTTTCATGATTTTTTCCGGCTCCACAGGAGACTCAAATTGTGGGTACTGCCGATAAGAATTTGGAGTGACCCAGGCAGTATCCAGCTGGAACTAAGGAGCTTGGAAAGTGAAATTTGTTGGTTCAAAACTTTGTCACGCTAGTGTTGGCTGCGCCATACTGGCAGCTGGCGGCGCAGTGAATACCACAGAGGGTAATCTAGAAGACGGTGCCTGGGGCGGACCTCAGAAGGCATCCCAATGTAATTTGATGTCATGGTTG
Source organism: Nicotiana undulata (assembly GCA_005239495.1). Taxonomy (NCBI): domain Eukaryota; kingdom Viridiplantae; phylum Streptophyta; class Magnoliopsida; order Solanales; family Solanaceae; genus Nicotiana; species Nicotiana undulata. Next base: position 1,107 of record MDKH01032823.1, read on the forward strand.
GGAACCCGAATGGCTTTGGCACTGAAATTGGAACATTGGTGGTTCCTCCGGTTCTGGGGATCAACTCAGGGAAACCGGGGATAGAATTTGGCGACTCTCTGCCATTGGACCAAGCATCCCACATTTCTAGCATACGGCATCTCAGTCTCTGTTTTCTTCGGCGACTGCCGATTCTACTTGATGGACAACCGAAGGGAGGCCATCCTCTGGGTCAACAATAGACAAATGGCTTTTTGATGTCATTGCGATACTTCCTTTAGATCTGGTAAAATAAGGATGTGTCGCTAGAATACCACCAAAAACCAACCACCATAGAAGCAGTAACCTTTTCAGAGTAGACAACAAATTGGTTAGTGGGAGATATTAACACATAGGGAATCACACGTCTGGATGCGATGCACCTAAGCAGTTAAATGTTTTCCTAAAATGTTTGCAACAGTTGTGTGTTTCATCCCAGCTTTAATATTCTCTCTCTTTTCTTTCTTTTCATTTGTTCTTTTATTCTTTTCTTTGAGGGATATGATCAAATCCTATGTGGATTGCCTATATATCATGACGTCGCATGAATCAGATCATTACGTAGTTCAAGGAATAGATAAATATAAACAAAGGGAAATTTTCATTTCACTATTAAGGATAGTTCTTTCATTACAAGTGAGTTTTGGAAACATTAATAAACATGAAATAAAGTACAGACTCTAGACATAAAACAAAACAACTTAACACTTTTTGAAAGCAATAAAAGTACAGACTCGAAAAACTAAACATCAATAATAAAGGAGAGACTTTGGTTGTCTTCTCGGGGCCTGTGTTGCATTGGAGGGTCTCAGTGCAGGTCTGCATGCAAAATCCCCCTGAAGTCGATCCAAGTCGTCCATCACTTGGTGGACGAAAGTCATCATAGTGGAAAAGAACATGGAAGTGGTCATACTCTCGCACTCATGGCATTTCTGCACCACGTAGTCGGCTATTTCTTGGATTCTGTTCCGTATGATCCTCTTCTCTTGAAGTAAGAGCCCTATTTGATGTGCTCGGGCCTCCAATACTTGGGCATCCACATTGTTCTGATCTTGAAATTCTTGCACTGTTCCCTCTAATTGGCTAATCTTTGGTTGACAATGCTCCCTTTCCATTCTGAAATCTTTGGTCTGTTGGACCATTTCGTTCCCCATGGAAAATAAATTTTCTTTCAAGATTGCAATTTCTTTGCCATATTTTTGCCTTAATTTACGAGCTTGTTCTTCCGTTCCTTTTGCTAACTTCCTTTGGGCCTCTAATAGGTCTTTTTCGGCTTTGTTCAAATCGAAGGTATATTCATGAACCTTCATCCTCAGATTGTTAATGATTTTTTCATCTCTTTCACTCCTTGCAGGCGTCTCAATGGCTATTTTCAGACTCCAAACTTGGGCACGAAGTGCCTCATTCTCTCGGGTCAATTGTTGTTTTTCACCCTCGACTACCTGTGCTTGCAACTGATTATCAAACTACATATTTCTTAATTTCTCTTTCAAAGCATGGATAGTGGCTTGATATTCTCTTTCCTTTTCGCCCCAAGATAGCCTTTCTTGAAGTTTATCATCAAAAGCTTGGACATGAGGCCTTTTGGAAGGCCTTTCCGGCTCGGGTTCTGGTTCTTCAACAATGCAACTTATTTTCTCAAACCATGCCGCATATCCCGGATCCACTTCCCCTATGACAAGATCGGGCACGTGAGTATCTTCTTTCAAGTATCGACACCCATTCCAGCTTTGTTGAACTAAGGCCTCAGGTAAGGGGGCCTCGGGGTGTAGCTCAATGACTTGGATGCTCAAATCTTCCTATTCGAGTATCACTTGATAACAGCTCAATTGTCTCAGAACCCTTTGGGGTGCATATGGTTGGACACTTTTGAGACCCATCAACAGTAGATGATTCCTGGCAGCGGACATAAATATGACTTCCCTGAGAGGCAGCCATCCCAAAGTCCATTCTATTTGGTTTGCTCGTAAAGACCTTAGACGATCAATCCAAGCCTCGACTCCTTCGGGGAAGGGTATTCCTTTACTCTCTCTTTGTAGCTCTCGATGAAGTTAGCTTTATCAGGACCATAGCTCATGAATTTTGGATGGTGACGAAGATGTTCAATTAGCCACATCTGGCGAATGATATTGCAACCTTCAAAAAATGTTTTTCCCGACTTGCATTCAGTCAAAGCCCGGAAAATGTCAGACAATATGAGTGGAGCCAGAGTATGATCTTTCTTTTCAATCAAAACCTGGGCGATTTTTGGCCACCCGAACGTCAATAGTCCCTTCGTCATTGGGAAAGACCATGACACCCAGAAATGCTACGATGAAGGCAAATCGGCAATGGATCCTCCAATTATCTTTGTCTTGTTTGTTAGTCAAGCCTTTTTCATGTATTTCAAATCCGTCTGAGAAGCCGTATCTGGAATATAGGAAATAGAATGAACAACACCCATTGACTACTCGGTCTTTCCTGAGTTGACTGCTAACGGAAAGGATCTCGAAGAACCGGCGCACCGACATAGGTCTTGGAAATATTATTTGTTGATTCCTTAAGTCCAGACCAAAATCCACATATCCGACGACCTCTTCTAAGGTCGGAGTGAGCTCAAAATCTGATAAGCGGAACACATTGTGGATCGGGTCCCAAACGGTTACCAAGGATTTGATCATGTCGTTTCTGGGTTTGACTTTCATAATATCAACAAGAGATCCCAACTGTTCACCGACCCAGTCTTTGCCCTCTTTATCTAAATCATGCCACCACATTGGAGTTGTAGTGGAGCCCCTTCTACAGTGTTCAGCTGCGGAATTTGGATAGTGTTCATTTTGCACCTGTGAGTAAATAGGGTTAGGATTACCTCTTAGTTTGACACAAGACCCAGTTTTTTTTAAATTTGTTTTTTAAAAGACAACTCTCCTAGAATGGTTATTTGTGCAATATTGACCAAAGTGATCATTTTTTCAAAAATGTCCCCTTCTTACTTTGAGTAAAGTTTTGAGGCCAAAAAGGTACTTTTCGGAAAAAGTGACAGACAAATTCGTTCTTTAACGAAAATAGCCCTTCGACAATGTAAAATGTTCTAAGGCTATTTCGGCAAGAACGGTGCAAGACCTTAACCGAAGCTTGATCGGTTTTATTTTGACCGATGGACATTTTTTGTTTGTTTTTGAAAAGTGGGGTCGGCACCGATAAGGTTTACCTACGTATCTCATATCTGATGAGAATCAGACCCACGTAGTTCGGTCAGTTTTGACATAACTAAAGAAAAAATGATTTTAAAATTTTCTTCTCATTTTGGCTCGTTTACAACTATTCTTTTTCTCCTTTTTTTGGAGAGTTCCGAGGTATTATATCAGGGTTTTTTTTCAAAACTGGTAAATTTCTATCCTCCCTCACTCTTGATTTTTCTATTGTTTTTTTTCTTTTTTTTAGCCGGTCAACAAACAAACCGAACAAATAATGCACATATAGCAAGTAGGATGCATCAGGATGGTCTTTTTGTTTCGGGTACACCTGTCCTAGACGGACCCAACCCCTGTGTTGAGTCCCCTAAGTCAAAATGCACGTGATGCAGATAAACGTTCCTACTAGGGATCCGACATGAGGTTTTGTCATTCTAGGGTTAAACCTGGGGTTTTGTTCTAGACCTTGGCTACCCGAGCGGACAACTCGAGTCGGGGTGGGAGCGACGTACCGGTAGCACAAAAGTCTATCCGGCCTAGTGGCTAGTCCATCCCCGTATGTCTTACTTGGTATGACCTCTAACAGAAAGGCGGGCCACGCGAACGTGTGCACCAATTTTAGAAGACTCAGAAGGGAGGCGTAAGAAGGAAATTTATATACAGTTCAAATAAATAGCAAAGCGGTAAAGAAATAACATTTAGCACATTGAGCGCACAAAACACAACAATATCACAATTTAACAAAGCCAAGTAAAATCACATAAACAATTCGAATTCTTGAACCATGAACCATAGATTCTGGGTTCTTATCCCCAGCGGAGTCGCCAGAACTGTCACACCTCCTTTTTTACCCCGGTAAGGGTAATAAGGGAGTTTTTCCACTTTAAGTGACATTATTCGATTTTGGAATTTATTTATTCGTTTTCAGAGTCGCCACCCGAATTTTTTACGGTGTTCCGAAAAACCATTTATTTGTTAAAAATCCCAAACCGAGGAATTTTGACTCTATTTAAATTGTCTGCGGCACTCCCGAGTTCCGTGGTTCTAGCACGGTCGCTTAATGATTAAACTTGGCCTAAATTGCTTGATTACTGCTTTTGTATCTATGTGCATTTTCATCTTTTTACCTCTTTATTATTCTTTTGTATTCAAAGAGTTATTTTTGGAGACGGGTCACGTTTGTGTAAAACCCGTCGCAAATTGAGATGTGTCAAAAATCATGTCACGCAGACGTGTACATAATTCTCGACACTGAATTCATTTGAAGATATAAATAAAGTTGCGCAAGCGCGTAATTTTGTTTTGGTTGTCAAAAGAAATCAAAATCTTGTCACGCGAGCGTGTACGCGATTCCGATAATGTTTTATGAAATCCGTTCCTAAATGTGTCTCTACGAGTGTTCATTCTAAACTTTATTTGTGTCACGTAAACATGTACACAATTTTGAGAAAAAGGTATATTTTAGTTATTTTCATTCAAAGTTACGTAAACGTATACTTTGATGATTGATTTATTTTCTAATTTTAAGGTAGTCACTATCTAATTATGGAAGGTGTTTGAGATTCACTATATCTAAAGTACAAGTCCTAAATCAAGTCATGAGATTGGGTTATGGCCTAGTTTAGCCTGATTTTGATCACTGTAGGCCATCCTAATTTGATTACTTTTGTAAGAAAGGTGACTTATACAATTCAACTAAGTACACTAAGTGGACGAATTGTAAGGAGGGGGCAGGGAACAGAAATAATAGTTATAACCACAATCAGATATTCAGAAAATATTATTACATTCAGCTATTACAGATGTTGTTTAAGAAAACTGTATTTATGTGATTTCAGAATTCATCAAGTTTGAATTAAGCAATTTTAAGATACATAACCAGAAGTTTTAAGAACAAAACGAATTAATCTCAATGGATAATGGAATATCGGACAACTTATTTTGTATACTAAAATCACGCATGGTTTTTAAGAACATCTGAATTTTCAGTCAAATCTTAATGTATTAATCATAAGGAAAATATAGCCTTAGAGATTTGGGCTTTCGTCTCCCTTAGGCTCAATGGCCTAGGGTTCAAACCATCTCGAACCTGGACAGGCTACTTTTGATGGCCTAGCCCATTTGGTATACTAAAATCAACCTCCAAAATACCATTACACAGTCCAGTCTTAAATTACATGATTATGAAAATGTACATCTGAATAGATTACAATTTTTCTTAAATGAAAATACAACTTCTACAAAAATACATTTTTTATGAATATCAAAGAAAAGAACTGGAAATTAAATTTTTACCGGCTGCTCCATACCTGGGTTCTCTATGACTGTGCATTTGTGGCCCTTTTTTCAATCTCTAAACATCCCAAATAACAGATATGCTATGCATCCTTTAGAGCAAATCTGACCATAAAAGGGGTCAGATTTGACCCTAATGATGTTATACTAACAATACTAAAAGCAGAACCCTTTTCTGCATTTTCTCCTGGGATGAACCTGACCATGAAAGAGGTCAGATTCAACTCCAGAGATGCCATCCTATTATATACCTTTAACATTAAGCTTCAATGTTATGTAACAATTTTCAGCACATGTCTATACCACGACTTTGACCATTCTAGGCATTTTTAGAGAGTGAATCTGACCAATTAGGGGATTCAGATTCCCTACTTTAAGGCCCATTGAATCACAAATTTTGTATCCTTAAGGGATAATTTTCAGCAACTAAACTACTGTTTGTGCACTTACTATGGGGTGAATTTGACCATTATAGAGGTCAGGTTCGACCCCTTTAGTGTTGTTTCACAGTGATGTCTGAATATATAGGGTCCGAACAAAAATAATATTTAAGCATATTTATAGGGTGAATTTGACCATTGGAGGTCAGATTCACTACCCCTTAGTGCTATTTTTCTAACAATTCCACATATTCAATCACATAATCCCATAAGAGATAATTAAGATGAAACAGATTCACGTAAACTTCAGAAGCTAGAAACTAGACAAACATAATTGTCTTGTTAATATAACATTCAAACTTTAACATAAACAAAAGAACATGCACCCATATTTCAGCATCATATTTTGGCACAGAGGTTTATACATAAACAAATTTAAGCAAAAACCACAGATTCATTAAGAAGGGACAACACATTTCAGATCTAAAATTTCATTTAATGTTAAGTGTTACATACCTTTTGAGGAGAAAAGTAACAGAAAATCCTGACCAAATAAAGGTCAAGCGAAGAGAAGGTTCATCTAGAAGAAGGAATAATCTGGCAGCAAACGAACAGCAACCTCGGAATGAACCCAGCTCCCAAGAAATTAAGCCAGATGAGTTTCAGAGATCAAAATCGAAACAAACAAGAACCAAAAGCTGAGAACCCCACAAGAACTTTGATGAAATTTTGAAAGAAATCAGATCCTTTCACTAATATTTTTTTTTTTGGAATTTTTTCGTTTATGAATAAAAAACTATTCTGATTTTTTGTGTGTTTTCAGATGTTTTTCAGCAGCTAAGTGAGTGTCAAAAGAGAGTAATAGAGTCTGAAAGAAGGTAAAAAGGGAGGTCTGTTTTTCCAGTGTGGAGAGTGTATTGTTTTGTGTAAAAAGCAGGTATTTCAGTGTAAAGAAAGGTCCTCTAACAGTGGAAAATGGGTGTATTTATATAGGGATTTGGGGACAGGATATGTTTGGCATATTCCCTATCCCAATAGGCTGAAATAGTACAATGGCATCTGTCACCCTTATCCTTTGGAACAACTGCCATTATTCCAGAATTTTTTCAGCCCCTATAATGACCCTTATACCCCTTAAAAATCTGATTTTATAAGTCTAGAAGATTCTTGGGTTGTTATACCCAAGATTCCTTCACCTAAGATTCCTAATATACCCCTTGGAGTCCCTAGAATTACCCTTAGGTAACCAGGGTTAAGCTTGATTGGGGGTTGACCATTAACTCTAGTTAGTTAATCCTAGTTAGGAACTTTGGTTATCCAAACCTAATTAGTTCTTCTTAAGTAGGATTAGGTTAATTAGTTAAGGGTTAGTTGATTAATGAAAATTAGTTGTGTTATTAGGCTTAGTTAATTATCCTACACTATGATTTATTTCAGTTTCCAACTTAAGTCTAAATGGGATCAACTTTCTTTTAAGTACCCAAAAAAATCATGATTTTAACTAACCCATAATTACTTAGTCGATTAGCTTAGGTGAACAAAATCAGAGTTTACTTTTTACCAAGCAAAGACAATGGTGAAACTCTAATTAATTAGCAGTTAATTTAGCTATTTATGCAATTAGACATGCAATCATCAAGTACACAATCTTATGGTAACACTTTGAAGCAGTGTTTTACTTTGATAATTAAGTAGAGGCAGTCAATCATTCAAGAGAAAATCAAAGGCAGGAATCAAACAACATGCGATTAGGCAAGGCGAGTTCATGGAATCCTTCAAGAATTTCACATAGAAAACATACCTATACCAACAAGTTCAGATTCAATCGGCTAGAGCAGATTAAACACGACTGTTATAACATATACTCATAGCTTGAACTAATATTAAAACCTATGCTAAGTTACTCAACTGCCTAAGAGTGGCTCAATTAGTCTAAACAGAATCAATTAATAGGATCAATGAAAAAGAAGCAAACATACACATGATTACTAAAAGAACCTAGATTAATCACAAAGAAAACATGACTAGCAGGAGCGAGTATTAACAGAACACACACAAAGAACCAGAAAAACTAACCTATAACAGTGGTGATTATACAACCCTAATCATGATTTCAGTAAAAAACGAAAATAAGAAATAATAACAAAAAAAAAAAAGCATACAGAGGGAAAGGATGGTAAAATACCCGTTCGAGAGGGTTTTACCAAAAAAATTGAAGTCGCCGGACCTTGGCCGGATTCCGGCGGGGTTTGAAAATGGTCCAAACCCAGATGAATCAATATCTCTCATCAAGAGCTATTGACTCATGTAGGTTTGAGTCATTAGGTTTCTCTGAGTTGGCCGGAGTTGAATTTCTAGGGTTTCAGATTCTTAGATCTGAAATTGTGGGATTTTGGTGGAGTTTTTGGGCAAACTAATGGTAGGATGTGGTTGAGGATGAAGAGGAGGTTGACTGGTAAAAATTAATGGTCATTTGGTTGAGCTCCGCCGCCGGAGGCGATTTCCTGCCGGTGGAGCACGGCGGAGACAGGGCGGGGGATGACGGCTCCGGTGAGGTGAAGAGAGAAGAGGGAGAGAGACGGATAGGGGGGCGGGTGTTAGGATTTGGAGAAATGGGGTAGGGGGTAGCTTGAAACAGTTATATACCTAATTAATCCTTAGTTCCCAGCTATTGGATCCCACTAAATCAACGACTGTGATTAATTTTTACTTGAACGGGGTCGTTTATGGCAACAGGGGTCTGGACCGGGTGATATTGGGATGGGTCGTTTGGTTAATTAGGCTGGAAGGTATAGAGATTGGCCTAGGGTCATTTGTGTAGAGATGGGATTGGGTAAAGAAGCTTGGGCCTGGGCAATTCCAGCCCAGGTCCGTTTTAATTCATTTTTGCCAATCATATTTAATTAAATTAAAACTAAAAAAATATAATAATTGGTTCTAACCTAGTTTTTGTCAAATTATAAATTAATTAATTAAAACTCACCATTTAATTTACTCTTAATAATTTAAAGGACAAATTTCATAATTTTGTTAAAAGAAGTAATCACATCAAGAAATTAATCATTAAACCTACTTTATGTCAGATAATTATATTTTCGTTATTATTTAAATAATGATTAAGGTTATGCACCTAATTATGAAATTTTAAATCATTCATAAATTTAAAAGACGAATTATGATTATGTAATGCAAAATTCACAAATAGCACTGAAATTCAATTAAATTCATAAAACTAAATAATTTGTTGAGTTTTTGTAGGATTATATGATAGGTAAAAAATCACGTGCTCACAATAGGTTGAGCAGTTTGACACTATTTCTGGGATATATATATATATTCATTCGATTATTTACATTCGTTGCTGTTTAAATATATTGAAAGTGTTGGTTGTTCTCTTAATTCTATCATGGTACGTAAATACTGAGTTGGGTTGACAGTGTTACGGTGATTTAAGTTACTTTAAATTTATTTATTGATGCTTAAGAAAATAATCAAAGGAAATTAGCTACTCGAATTCTAACATTGGCTTGCCTAGCAAGTGTGGTGTTAGGCTCCATCACGATCCCTAAGGTTGGAAATTTGGGTCGTGACAAAATCACACTTACTACTTTCTTTTCTGTTAAATTAATACGGAAATAAGAAGGAGAAATCATAATTTTCGTAAGGAAAATCTAAGAGAGAGTTCGTATATTTATAGCCAAAACATTGGGTTATATTGAAGAGCTACAACTCTTCGGGTAAGGTTGCAACTCAAAATGGTTGTTTTATAAAATGGCCACCGCCAAATTATAACGGGAAAATTAAAACGGAGGAAAACTGAATTACCATTACAATAATAGTCTAATTTGGATTAATTAATATTGCGTTACTATTAACAAATAAATTTGGTCCAAAAAATTAATCAATCGATCGATCCAAATCCGAAGCCGATGTCGAGCCGAGCGAGCGAACGACGACGACGACGAAGACGCGAGGCTTGCCTTCTTCATAACTATTTAAGAGCTAGACAAAGAGAAATTGTATATATACCCATCAAAAGTCTTTTCCTCCTCCAATATGGGACAATGTCCCTTTGTCAAGGAGGGAAAATCAAATTTTTATTTTTTTCCTCCATTTCCCGTTCACCCTCTTTTAAGCTCTAAGAGGATTTAAACCCAAAAATCTCCCACATGAATGGGGAATGACTATATCACTAAAATATGCATGAAACATTGCGTGATTTACAAGTAAGGATTAATCACATCTGGATAAGTAGGTTTCCCTTTGAACTTTCCGTAGTTAACTTATGTCGGATATACTCGATCAATTGGTAGATTTGATATCTTTGAATCGTCTAACTTTGGTGTATACCTAGACAACCATAAGCTACACAATCAACACTTAACCGTCTTTGGTTCTCATTGTTGTGTTCGTTTCAGCCATGAACACCGCATGGTTTCTTAAGTGCGTAGAAAACTGGCCTTACAAAGTTCCCTTTGAAGCGGATAACACTTCACACTTACATAGGTGATTCCTAAACGTGTCATCCTGTATATACACTATTTGATATACCCCATATCAAATTTAGAAACCATTAAAAAGCCTTAATGATTTATCCTTGGTATTGAACATTGTCTCATCACGAGAATAGACCAAAACTTTTAGTTGACAATGTATAACCGCCATTAATGACTTTGTTTGATCTCCTTGAAGTTAGATCTTGGGATCTCCAGTCTTCTAGGTAGAGTTATCTCCATAAGGACTTGTCCTCGTCCATAGTCCCATTCTACTCGATGATTTCCCAACTACCACTCTAGTTTGGTCTTTCGTAAGTGGACCCGACACATTGTCGCTTGACTTTACGTAGTCAATTGTGATGATCCCCCTAGAGAGTAGCTGCCTAACAGTTTTATGTCTTGGTCGTATATGACGATATTTACTGATAATAGGCTAGATTCATGTAGTTTAACGACTATTTATACTCCAACTTTATTATGCTTCAATGTCCTAGGGAGGTTAAATGACGATAAAATGGCTCTAATTGTGAATTTTATGTTTTGCAGGAGCAAGTCGTGCTTATGAGGAATCAGGATGGTGTTTGGAGATAAATTAAAGCAAGAAAGGACCCTCGAAGTTAAGAGCGTGTGAAAGAAGGAAGAAGAAAAGAGAAAAATAGATAATTTGCTCTAGCGTGGGCCAAGCTGCCCTTAGCGTGGCCACGCTAGATAGGCAGAAAGATACGCAATTAGCGCGGCCTGTAGAGCGGTCATAGCGCGGCCGCGCTATTCCAGGAGTAGCAGGCAGATTAAAGTGCCGTTAGCACGGCCATAGCGCGGTCACGAGAGCGGCCGCGCTTGTCCAGCAATAAGAGACAATGTACATCACATTTAGCGCGGCCGCGCTAGTCCTGTCCAGCACGCAGAAATGCTAGGGGTAAAATTGAAAGCTTGGGGAAAATTCCACTTAACCTATAAAAGGTCCAGTTCACCCAAAAGAAAAGATAGCAAGGTTTTAAGGTCTTGTTCAAGGAAAAGAGAGGCAAGAGGCAAGGAGGATAATTCGGCATCGAGTTCTACCTTTCTTCCTTTTGTTTTTATCATTCAAGATGAATTTTGCTGTTGTTATTATGAGCACAATTATGAGTACCTAAATTATTTAGTCTAAGGTTTTGATGGAACCTGTTGAAGGATTGTATTAATATAGTTTGCCCAGTTTAATCTCTTTTTTTTCAACTAAGTTCTTGTTGTAGTTGATTGAAGGGCCCTCAATTAGTTGTGCTTATTTAGTATGTATTACTCGGGAGAGAGTGCATATTTAGGTAGTTTTTTAACAACACCACTACCAAAGTATATGAGGGATAAATAACCGAGGGTTTAAAGGTGGGATTAGGGATAACGAAATCTTGCGTGCAATCTAAGTTAGCTGTAATAAAAGCTAGCTAGCGTAACTCGGGAGAGTGCGTCTAGTAAATTGTCGTAATTACTCGGGAGAGATTTACGGTAACAAGAGTGCTCATGGTTGACAAAGACGATTAAGCAAAACTATAAGAAACACAACAGGAAGGGATTCCATCAACAGGGGAAATCACAACCTTAGATCCTTCTCTTATTTGTTTACAACTCAGTCATAGTTACCTTTTAGTTTACTAAATTTTATTCAGTTATAGTTAGTAGAAATATCACCAAGTGTTATTCAAAATATCTGGGAAGTTGATTACGGAGAATTAAGTGAGTCTGACACAAGTAATTGATAGGTTAATTCCCTGTGGGATTCGACTCGGGGCTAAATACTCAGATTACATTTACAACGTCCGCTTAGTCCTTTTTATAAGGCATAGTTGGGCGTGATCATTTACCGTTATAAAGAACGCTCCCAGCCCTTCCAGTTGCCGCTTGATTATCGCAATGTATGTACATTGGTGCCAACAGTTTGGTCCAAAATGGAATATCTTTTGAAAAAATTCGGAGCTATTCAACTTCTTCACAAGCTTTATCTAAGGCTATAAACTCAGCCTCCATTGTAGAGCGGGCAATAAACGTTTGTTTGAACGAATTCCAAGATACCTCTCCTCCACCAATAGTGAATTGTCACGACCCGAAATACCACCTTTCAGACCGTGACTGCGTCTAACGTTGAACCCGCTAGAC
>MDKH01052609.1:0-30321 GCA_005239495.1 Nicotiana undulata
TATATATATATATATATATATATATATATATATATATATATATATATATATATATATATGATCGATCTTTTGCTAAATTGAACTGAAATTGCCGAAAATAACAACGAAACAAGATACATTTGCGGTTATTTTCGTCTGATTTCAGGTAATTTGAAGTAGAAAATCTCTTATTTTGTATACTATTTTGGATTGCATGTGTCTTTGGAGAAGCCATGTTGCTTTTTTAAGGCTTTTGCGGTTGAATTGTTTAGATAGAGTTCATCATAGGTATCTGTTATAGATGATTTAATTAGTGTTGGTTGAGTTTTGTATCAATTTCTTCACAAAATTCTGTAACTGTTTGTTCGTATAATTTCTTTAAAAAAAATTCTCATTGAACCTAGTTTCAATTGTGAAACAGAGCAATAGGACAAGATGTAACGATCCGACTAGTCGTTTTGTATATTTGCACTTCGCTCGGTAGTTTGAGAGCATGAGTAGCTCTGTATGATGTATTATGACTTATGTGAACGGTCAATTTTGGTTTTCAGGTTATTCGGAATTGATTTAGAAGAATGATTCTCAGTTAGAAGCTTCAAATTTGAAAGATTTGATCAAGTTTGGCTTTTTGAGAATTTGAACCCGTAACAGATTTTTGACGGTTATGTTAGGTTCGAGTAGTGATTTTGGAATCAGGCGTATGTCCGAATTTGCATTTGGATGTTTCCAGAAGGTTTCAGCACTAATTGGCGAAAATCTAGAAATTTGAAGGCTTGAAAAGTTCATAAGTTTGACAGGAAGTTAACTTTGAAGATATCAGATTCAGATTGTGGTTCTGGGAGTTGGAATAGCCTCCTTATGTCATTGGGGACTTGTGTGCGAATTTTGAGTTCATTTCGGGATGGTTTGATATGTTCGGCGCGTGTTTTGGAAATTTGAAAGTTCGAAGTTCATTGGGTTCGAATTGAGTTGTGATTCGTCGCTTCGATATTATTATGTGTGTTTTGAGGCCTCAAGTAGGTCCGTGTTAGGTTATGTGACTTGTGGGTATGATTGAACGGGGTCCCGAGGGGCTCGGGCGTGTTCTAGATTAATTTCGGATCATCTCTTCAGTATTTGCAGCTGCTGGTTCTGGTGTTCCGCACCTGCGATTGGTATTGCGCAGGTGCGATGGATAGGTGTGAGGCATGTGTCGCAGATGCGCAAGAAGTTAGGGCTGGAGCTCATCGCAGATGCGGAAAACGCACTTGCGGGTGCACATGAGTGAAAATTGTTCCGCATGTGCGAGGGGGTCGACTGGTGAGTGTGGTCGTAGGCGCGAAGATCTGACCGCAGATGTGGTATTCGCAAATGCAAAAATTTGACCGCAGATGCGGAAGTGCTGGGTAGAATGATAAATACAAGGGTTCGCGATTTTGGTTTCATTTTGACATTTCCAAGCTCGGATTGAGGCGATTTTTGGAGCAAATTTCATCATAAGGATTGGGGTAAGTGTTCTTTACTCGGTTTTGGTTATATTCCATGAATCTATCTTCGATTTTAGCTTTTGGTTGATGATTTCTAAGAAGGAAATTGGGGGTTTTAGCCTAAAGTTTCTTAATATAAATTTTTGAGTTTTGAACATCAAATTGAAGTCGGATTTGAGTGAAACTAGTATGGTTGAACTCGTAATTGAATGTGTTGTCGGATTTTGTGAGTTTTGTTGAGTTTCGAGGTATGGTCCAGGGTTGGGCTTTTGGGCTGATTTCGGACTTTGATTCAAGATTCGATCTTTTATGATCAAAATTGGTTCCTTTAGCATTGTTTGATGCATTTGAGTTGTTGTTGGTCAGTTTTGAGCTGTTTGGAGGTCGGAACGCGCGGGATAGCATCTTTGGAGCATTGCTTGGCTTGCTCGGTTTTGGTATGGGCTCGTTCAAGGTAAGTAACTCTTCTAAACTTAGTGCTGGAGGTATGAAACCCAGCAATTCGTGTTATATGATTGGTATTGAGATGACACGCATGCTAGATGACGGGCGTATGGGCGTGCACCCTGTGAATTGGACTCGGTTGTTCCCATGGCACTGTATATTGGCCTTATTTTGTTGATATTTGTGTTTCCACCATGTGATAAAGTATCTGAGCTATCAATCATGCTAAATATCATGTTTAGGCTTTTATGCTGATATTGTTAGGAACCATAGTGGTCGTTTCTTTCTGTCATCTCACTGATTTCCTTGATATTTTGTACTCAGTCATATTCATGCATTCATATCATATCTCAGTCTTAGTGTTGTTTATTGATACATTATATCATTGTTGTCGGGCTAGTTTCATGACATTGTGAGCCCGAGAGCGAGACTGGAGAGATTGATGGCTGAGTGAGGCTGAGAGCCTGATTGTGAGTGACAGTTATGGGATTGAGCTTCACACCGCAACATGTTATTTTGATTTATGCCTGGATTTGGATTATGATAGCGCTTGGGCTGTAGGAGCCCCTCCGGAGTCTGTACACACCCCAGTGAGCACGGTTGATTATATTGAGGGATGGATCTTCCCTGGACATGGATCTTGTCCGAAGCATTATATACTTGGAGATTGATCTTCTCCATGGGGCTTGATTGGCCTTCCTCGGTACTGAGTGACTGATGATCAGTGATGTATATACTCTGGGATGGATCTTCCCTGGGATGTGTGGGCTATATACAGTACAGAGTGGTTGAGCATTGATGAGTGGAAAGAGTGAGATAGTGAGATTGAGTACTCTGAGAGTGTGAGTACATGATTCATCTCTGGGATACATGGCATTGGCATGCATACATGACATACATGCATAGAGATGTATTTTCCTCATGTTATACGGTATCACGTCATTCATGATTTTCACACACATTGATATGTGGGCATAGAGAGGGATTTTATACTTGTTATATGGAAAGAAAATGAAACTTCTTACTTATTGTGGAAAGGATTTTGAGGGGAAAAAATCACAGTTTTTCAAACTTAACTGTATTTTTGGCATTTTCGGCAAAAGAGTTGAATTTATACTGAGATATTTGAAAAGTATGCCTATTTTCTAGAACTGTGAACGAGTTGAGCATTTTTTCTTTTGAGATACCCTTTTATTACTTGTATTATGTTGTTATGAACTGTTGTGGAATACCGGTATTGGACTCGACCTTTTGATGGCTCGTCACTACTTTCAACCTGAGGTTAGGTTTGTTACTTACTCAGTACATAGGGTCAGTTGTACTGATACTACACTTCTGCACATTGCGTGCAGATGTTGGCTGCAGTTGTTGCTGTGTTCGAGGGTTGCTGGATTTGAAGATGTACCCGCGTCCATGTTATAACTGCCTCTGTTGTTTAGGGTTGCCTTAGATTAAATTGTGTTGTTTATGTACATTTCAAACAAACTATGTATTTATTTCATTTTCGCTTTGTAAACTCTATTCTTAGAAGCTCATAATTTATACTACCAGTCCTTGGGAAATGTAATAGATTCAGATAATTTATTCTATTTAATTCACTTGTTAAGATTATTGAAATTTGATAGTTATTAGTTGGCTTACCTGGCGGGTTGGGTTAGGTGCCATCACGACTAGCGAGTCTTGCAGATTGGTATGACCTCGAGTTATGGGTGTGTTGAAGGACCTCTCATGTAGTTTAGTTGTGGAGTGAAGTAGATCTTCATGTTGAGTTATGAGTTCATACACATGAGATAAAGTGATTGCGTAATAGTTATGATTATGGAGGAGTATAGAGGGAGATCAGTTTGAGGCTAAGCAGGTGGAGTTATTTCCTACGGGGTGTCGTGAGGTTGTGTGATCCTTATGTTGTTTTGTAGCGAGTTCTATTTTACCAGTGAATGATATATGTTGCAATTTGAGTTTAAATCGCTTGTGGAAATTGGCTTGACTATTATAATGGTGAATGAGAGATTTACAGATAATTTGAAGTATTAGATGGTTTGTGTTACAGGAGCTCAGGAAGAAGTTAGTTGAATCTCTCTGCGGTATTATGGCAGTGATAGAGTAGGGCATTGTGAGTTATTGTGTGTTTTGATCTATGTCTTTGAGCCAAGTGAGGGTGTCTGCTATCGACGAGTTGATTGCACGATTATGTGTTGTATTGGTTTCAGTTTGAGGTATACTGGTGAATCAGTTATGACTACAGTGGTTAAGATTGAGGATGACTCGAGTAAGGGAATTTCTGGATATAGGTTGTATTACACTCTATGGGTATATGGGAATCCTGGAATAATTGAGTGGTTAGTTGTAAAAGGATGTAGTGTGCATGGAGTAGGATATTGCTCGGTTGCTTAGGAGCGTGGGTTACTCCCTTGGGTGTTGGTGTGCTAATGGGGCACATGTCGTTCGGTCCGTTTGGTCGGTTTAATTGAGAATTGAGCAGAGTAAATGACTCTCGAGAATGGTTCTAGTGGATTCAATATTTATATGTTACAATCGGGAATTTTCAGGATATGTATTTGGCTAGAAACTGAGATTTACATTGGATGGTGTCAAGACTTGTGGCACTTCTATATCACTATGGATTATACATATCAGTATCAGGGAGGCAAAGGTAGTGGATTTAGAATCGTAGGAAGTCTCTTCAGAGTAAGTATTTGGGTTGTAGTACTTTTGGGACATAAAGAGGGAATTCAGCGGCTTATAAGCCTTAGGGCAGTGTGATTCTATGCTAGAGTTCGTGGGGCAAGTTTTAGTTAAGGATAGTAGTGTTCTAGCAAGGAAAAATATTAGTTTGAAGGTAATTCGAAAGGAAACTCGTAGAATAGGACAACTTGGTAATAGGTTGGATCGGCATGGTAATGAGTATGATCGGTTCTTTGGGTTCTTATGACGTGGTGGATTTCTACAGGTGTTTTGTGGAGAAACTCTTGGGTTTTGACAGCCTGCGAAGCTTGGTTGAGTTAGAGGGATTCAGTCCTGACGATTGGTTAGTGCAAATGGGTTTCGGCGAGTTCTTGATGGTCTCTACCATGGTTTAAGATGTATGTTTCCTACTGGTGTGTGGGGTATGTTGCGTATTGTGAAATTTTCCTCCTGGATGAAATCAAAAGGAACGTTATTGGCTAATCGAGTATGTAGTTGATTGCGACGTTTTGAGATTTTCGTATCTTTCATATGATGACATAATGGGTGGGTATTGTGTAGTATTGAGAATTACAGGTGCAAGATCACAATTCAGTTTTGAAGAGAAGTCATGAAATTCGTAGGCAGCATGGACGGTTTCAGATAACTAGGTAATGATGTTACTATTTGATATGACTTGATGAGAGTATACATTTCATAAAGGGGAATGTGTTTTGATTTATGAATACTTCATTGGTATTGTGGCACTCTCCTAGTTGATCGGCGGATGATACTCAAATTTTGCTCTGTGGCACAGAAGGATTAGTGTCACGCCCCAAACCTGGGGAGAAGTGGCTGGCACCCGGTGCCGAGCAAGCCACCCTGTAACTCATGATCATTCGATCAAAACTAGAACATACATAGGTCGAATTAGCTGAACTTATTTCTTTCGTAACTATCATGGACTCACATGGCCATAACTCATAATGTACAACTGTAAGTGGGCAAACACGAAACCAGTGAACCATCTTTCTTAAAACATGAATACATATGGGCCGTCAAGGCCTCTGACTACTGTAAAAAATGAACCTTTGTCTACAAAGACTCTAAGATTATTTGACATCAAAGGGGACAGGGTACCGGCCTACCCATTAGTCTTTAGAAAAACTTTAACGCGATAACTCATAGACTCGGCTGCACTCCGAATGAGGTGGAGTCTTACCGATCTTTCGCTGAATGCCAATATCGTCTACTATGAGGGCTCGTCAAACTGATTATCTATACCTGCAGGCATGAATGCAGCGTTCACAACAAAAGACGCCAGTACGAATAATGTACCGAGTATGTAAGACATAACTGAAACATAACATTAAGTCAACATTAATTGAAGACATATAAGAATCGACCTGAATCTCTGAAGTACCATCGTATATGCATACTTATACTTATATATATATTATACTTCTCTTTGAATCTATTATCCATATCATATGATGCATGACTGAACAACTGATCAGTGGTAACTGCCCGACCGGCCGTAGCACGGTGTAAATACATGACTGCCCGACCGGCCGTAGCTCGGTGGTAAATATGTAATTTCCCTACTGGTCGTAGCTCAGTGGTAAATACATGACTGCCCAACTGGTCGTAGCTCGATGATAATTGAATATACATGACTGCCCAACCGGTGGTAAAAAATGATACATAGCTGCCCAACCAGTGTTAACTGCCCAATCGGCCGTAACACAGCGGTAAATGCATGAAGATGCATGTATCACTATATTAAAAATATTAACATCTCTATCATATACCTCAATAAGTACTTAGGAACATACTTAGACATGCTTGGATATTACTTTACCGGAATGAATAACATAGACATCCTTAGCTGCTAAGAGTAGAAGCACTTATGGAATAGCATACGTTTACGTATAGTTACTTGGATCATGCCAAAAGAAAGAAGGATTAGCCTTAACATACCTGGAGTAGGGAAAATTTTGTATGATATTATTGGGAAAGGTTGCACCGTACTCCCTTATAATTGCAACATCTCACGTTGGTTTGAATTGTTGAAGATCTTATCTTGCTTATGTGACTTACGTTAACAACACACAAACACTAGCTGCTACACTTTACCCAACAATGAAATTTCCAAAATTATACTTATAAAACTTTTACTAAAATACCTCACTTAAAATAAAATACCACACTAACATAATATCCAACGGTATCAAGGTTGTAAACTGACAGGGTCTCATACTAATAATATCTTAAACCCTCTATATCCTCCTAATAGACATAATCCCTTCGAACTCATGTGGATTTACTACGGCACATCTTAATGCTAAGGTACGGGATGTAACAATTATAGAGGTATTCCTCGTGGTTTTATCGTGTATTAGAGAAGTGTTAGACATTATGGCGGTGGAGTTGAGATCAGATATGGTGATACATGTGTTCTATGGATTTGGATATTGGGAGTTCTCAGGCGCAGATTGTTTCATAGTTGTGGATTGTGAGGTTGTGGCCGAAGCTAGCTAGGTGATAGTGTGTTATGAATAAATTATTGTGGACTTTCGAAGGGTTATTAGTCTAATTGTGGGTGACCAGAGTCGATTTGGGGGTCCATTGGTAGGCCCAAATAGCGATGTGTATTCTATACCGAGTCGGAATGGTTGGCCCCAAACTGCTATTATTGAGGGATGTGCCATTCAGTTGTTGTTGAGCTTATTCGTGTTCTGAAATGATTTATGAGTTACTCTTCTATGCTACGAGGAGTTGTGATTCATTGGGTTTAGGCACACGTGGTGCGGTTCTATTGTGGTCTTATAGTGGAATTTGAGTAAGATGAGTAATTGGGTATTGCATGATTGAGAGCGTATTGGTTATGTTCTTTCGGGTTTTGTCTGGCATTGTATCGTCTGATATTCCATGGTTGTGGTAATGCTCTTTGGGTACTTGATGTCAAATTTCACGTGGTTATTGATTTTGAGCAAGGCGGATTGAGGTATATATTACGGACCCTTGTTTGGATGGGGTCACGCATTATAGCAAAGTTATGTTGAGATATGATCCTTTGTGTTGGATTTATGCGTTTTGGTTCTGCGGTGTGTGCTAGGCTCTTAGCATAGTGTTGTGATGGTACTTGTTGAGCTGGCAGAATAGTCCTCTCGGTTAAGGCATTTTCAGGGTTGAGTACATTTGGAATGTTGCTATTTGGTACACTGGTTGCACGGGTTTTGGCATTAAGCTATATCGATATGTCATGTCACTAGAGTGATTATATTAGGTGGGAGGAGGTTATTGTGTCTAGAATGGGTGCTATCGGATCTGGTTGCGATATATTTGGAAGGATGTTGATGTTGATCGACTTAGAGATTTTCTATAGTTCCTATCGAAGGAGAGGGAGTTCCACAACTTGTTGATCTAACAAATGGTTATGGGTTTTTGCGTGTTTCTTTTATCATTGGTAGTATATAAAGGTGTTAGATCGGGGCTTTGTTCGATAAGAGGTGTATCACCGACATTGGGTTGCTTGAGCAGTTTCTGTGATTATAAAATTATCGCTATGAGTATTTAACTTATGTGGCATGTCATGCGATTTCAACTTGGGTTATGACTATAGCTCGATACAGCTTGTTCAGACTTGTTCAGTGTGTTGATGCAAGATTCTGATATTATAGAAATTTCGGATGTGGAAATTGTATTCTAAGGCTTATGGGCTAGATTGGATGAAGAAATTTCAGTTATGTTGTGTTATCACACCTATATGGGATAGTGTGACGTAATATCACTCCCGGGTACGTGCATGGTAAGGTTATGTGGTTGTTTGATGATTTGAAGAACAACTCAAGAATCGTTCGAGGACGAACGTATGTTTAAGTAGGGGAGGATATAACGAACCGATCGGTCATTTTGAGCATTTGCACTTCACTCGGTAGTTTGAGGGCATGAGTAGATCCGTATAATGTATTATGAATTATGTGAACCGTCGGTTTTGGTTTTCAAGTTATTCGAAATTGATTTAGAATAATGATTCTCAGCTAGAAGCTTCAAATTTGAAAGGTATGACCAAGTTTGACTTTTTGAGAATGTGACCCCGGAATGGGGTTTTGATGGTTCTGATAGGTCCGGGTAGTGATTTTGGACTCGGGCGTATGCCTGGATTTGCATTTGGATGTTTTTAGAAGGTTTCGACACTAATTGGCGAAAATCTGCAAGTTTGAAGGCTTGGAAAGTTCATAAGTTTGACCAGAAGTTGACTTTGAAGATATCGGATTCAGATTGCGGTTCCGAGAGTTGGAATAGCCTCGTCATGTCATTTGGGACTTGTGTGCAAATGTTGAGTTCATTCCGGGATGATTTGATATGTTCGGCGCGTGTTTTGGAAATTTGAAAGTTCGACGTTCATTGGGTTCGAATTAAGTTGTGATTCATCGCTTCGATGTTGTTATGTGTGTTTTGAGGCCTCGAGTAGGTCCGTGTTAGGTTATGTGACTTTTGGGTATGATTGGACGGGGTCCCGAGGGGCTCAAGCGTGTTTCAGATTGATTTCGGATTATTTCTTCAGTATTTGCAGCTGCTGGTTCTGTTGTTTCGCACCTGCGATTGGTATTGGGCAGGTGCAATGGCTGCAGGTGAGAGGCATATATCACAGATGTGCAAGAAGTTAGGGTTGGATCTCATCGCAGATGCGGAGGAAGAATCACACATGCGGGTGCGCAAGAGAGAAATTACTCCACTAGTGCGAGGGGGTCGGCTGGTGAGTTTGGTCGCAGGCGCGGAGATCCGACCGCAGATGCGACAATTTGACCACAGATTCGGAAGTGCTGGGCAGAATGATAAATACAAGGGTTCGCGATTTTGGCTTCATTTTGACATTTCCAAGCTGGGATCGAGGCGATATTTGGAGCCAATTTCATCACAAGGATTGGGGTAAGTGTTCTCTACTCGGTTTTGATTATATTCCATGAATCTATCTTATATTTTAGCTTTTGGTTGATGATTTCTAAGGAGGAAGTTGGGGGTTTTGGCCTAAAGTTTCATAATATGAATTTTTTAGTTTTGAACATCAAATTGGAGTCGGATTTGAGTGAAACTAGTATGGTTGGACTCGTAATTGAATGGGTTATCGGATTTTGTGAGTTTTGACGGGTTCCGAGGTGCGGGCCTAAGTTGAGATTTTAGGCCATTTTCGGGCTTTGATTCAAGATTCGATCTTTTATGATCGGGATTGGTTCCTTTAGCATTGTTTGATGCATTTGAATTGTTGTTGGTCAGTTTCGAGCTGTTTGGAGGTCGGAACACGCGAGATGGAATCTTTGGAGCATTGCTTAGCTTGCTCGGTATTGGTATGGGCTCGTTCGAGGTAAGTAACTCTTCTAAACTTAGTGTTGAGGGTATAAAACCCCGCAATTCGTGTTATGTGATTGGTATTGAGGTGACGCGCATGCTGGGTGACGAGAGTGTGGGCGTGCACCCTGTGAATTGGGACTCAATTGTTCCCATGGCACTATATAGTGGCCTTATTTTATTGATATTTGTGTTTCCACCATGTGATAAAGTATTTGAACTGTCAATCATTCTAAATATCATGTTTAGGCTTTATGTTGATATTGTTAGGACCCATAGTGGTTGTTTCTTGTTGTCAGCTCACTGATTTCCTTGATATTTTGTACTCAGTCATATTCATGCATTCATATCATATCTTAGTCTCAGTGTTGTTTATTGATACATCATATCATTGTTGTCGGGCTAGTTTCATGATATTGTGAGCCCGGGAGTGAGACTGGCGAGATTGATGGCTGAGAGCCTGATTGTGAGTGACAGTTATGGGATCGGGTTGCACGCCGCATCATGTTATATTGATTTATTCTTGGATTTGGATTATGATAGAGCTTGGGCTATAGGATCCCCTCCGGAGTCTGTACACACCCTAGTGAGCGCCGTTGATTATATTGAGGGATGGTTCTTCACATGGATCTTGTCCGAAGCATTATATACTTAGAGATGGATCTTCTCCATGAGGATGGATTGTCCTTCCTCAGTACTGAGTTATTGATGATCAGTGATGTATATACTCCGGGATGGATCTTCACTGGGTCGTATAGTCCATATACAGTACCGAGTGGTTGAGAATTGATGAGTGGAAAGAGTGAGATAGTGAGATTGAGTACTCTGAGAGTGTGAGTACACGATTCATCTCTGGGATACATGGAATTGGAATGCATACATGACATACATGCATAAAGATGCATTTTCCTCATGATGCATGGTATCACATCATTCATGATTTTTACACACATTGATATGTGGGCATAAAGAGGGATTTTATACTTGTTATCTGGAAAGAAAATGAAACTTCTTACTTAATGAGGAAAGGATTTTGAGAAAAAAAATCACAGTTTTTCAAACTTACCTGTATTTTTGGCATTTTCGGCAAAAAGTTGAATTTCTACTAAGATATTTGAAAAGCATGCCTATTTTCTGGAACTGTGAGAGAGTTGAGCATTTTTACTTCTGAGATACCCTTTTATTACTTGTATTATGCTGTTATGAACTGTTGTAGAATACCGGTATTGGACCCGACCTTATGATGGCTCATCACTGCTTTCAACCTAAGTTTAGGTTTGTTACTTACTCAGTACATAGGGTCGGTTGTACTGATACTACACTTCTGCACATTGCGTGCAAATGTTGGTTGCAGTTGTTGCTGTCTTCGAGGGTTGCTGGATTTGAAGATGTACCCGCGTCCATGTTGTGGCCGCCTCTGTTGTTCGGGGTAGCCTTAGATTAAATTGTGTTGTTTATGTACTTTTCAAACAAACTATGTATTTATTTTATTTTCGCTTTGTAAACACTATTCTTAGAAGCTCATGATTTGTACTACCAGTCCTTGGGAAATGTAATAGGTTTAGATAATTTATTCTGTTTAATTGACTTGTTAATATTATTGAAATTTGATAGTTATTAGTTGGCTTACCTAGCAGTTTGGGTTAGGTTCCATCACGACTAGCGAATTCTGGGCCGTGACACAAGACAAACTCGTTCGAAGAGTTCATCACCTTATGAAAAGTCGATTTCAACCGAGAAATCGAGCAACATGAGAAGAAAAACTAGGTCGATGAGTTAATCTACTTGTTCAACCCCGATTTTAGTTGAGAAATAGATTGATGAACAAAATATGGGTAGACAAAATCGTTCCCACAATGTTAAAGTGTTAGAATCTCGAATGATGTTGTTGGACAATCTGAGAAAAAGAAGAGAAAAAGGGTTAGAGTGGATGATGTTGAAGGTAAGAGAAAACGTGTCATGGAGGACGAAGTGAATTTGGGTGTTAAACCAAAAAAACATAAGGTTCAGAAGGCAGAAAAAGTTAAAATTCCTGACAAAGTTTGTAAGGTACATACAATTTCAGTTATTTTTTTTGTATTATTGAATCTTCTTTTAAAATTTGATTTAGTTTGTTTTTAATTCTAGTCATTTATTTGTAGCCTTTGAAGCTTTATATTCCAGTTGGTGAGCCCTTTTCTGTTACTCATTGGACATCATACACTAATGTGGACATCGTATCAGTTTCAGAGTCAAAGTTGACTGATGTCCAGCTTCGGATGTTTAGGGGAAGCTGTTTTGGCTATTTCCTTGATTTACCTCGAGTTTTTATCCAGGGACAACTGATTTGTTCTTTAATGTTTAGGGAGTTGGTTCAAGATATGTGTGATCAATTTTATGTGAAATTGAATGACGAATGTGTTTTACGTTTTGGTCTTTGGGAATCTGGTGCTGTAAGTGGTTTAAATTATTGTGGCAATGAACATATTGAGGGGTAACTTGAGTGGACCCTATAGGTTGGTGGATACTTATTTTTCTGATTTTGAAGCGGTGTCAAATAAGTCGCTTATTGATTGTTTTGAGAAGAAGAAATGACAGTCTGATGAAGACGCATTTAAGAATGCAATAATTTATTTCGTAAACACATTTCTAATGTCCGCTCAGGCTCAGAAGAAATTTATAAGTATACGTGATTTCCATCTTGTCGAGAGTGGTGAGCATGTGTCCTTTCCCTGTGGTAAGATTGCGTTTCGAGCTTTAATGAAGTCGGTGAGGGACAGGTTGAGGGGAAAGTCTGAGTTTTATAGGATTGGTAGATTTTCTAAAAACACTACAGGTGTGGTTCTATGAATGTTGCATTGTAGTTGATGAAAAGTTTTATGTTCGCATTGGAGATCATACACCACACATATTGAATTGGGAAATGATAGACATGCCAACACGTGAGGATTTCTTTGTTGGTTTCTTCAACAACACAAGGAGTAAGCTACCAACTTTTATGTATTGATGTATTATACATATATGATACACTGTAATACATTGTGATACATCAAATATACAATTTTATACGTCTTTGATACATCTAAGACTGAAATACTTTTTGTTATATTTGCAGTTTAAAAATATTTCTCCTACAACTGAAGAGCTAAAGAGATTTACTTTGCCTGTTGAAGTTAATCATGAGTATCGCAAATATCTGACATCACGTAACAGAGGGGAAACTTCCTATTGATGATAGCGATGATTTTATCATGCCACCCCCGAAACAGATTAAGAAGCCTGTCCCACCAAAAAAAACGCCGGATGTCCAACCCGTTGATTTTGACCGTGAGTTGCAAAAGTTGAAAGCTGATGTTAAACAGGTTTGTATAGGGTTTATATATATATATATATATATATATTGAAAGTTTTGTTAAAAATGTATATTCAAAGTCTATTATTTTTCTTAGTTGTTTCCTTTTGTAGCTCCATAAGCAGTTAAAGTCCTTCATAAAATATGTTTCTGATAAATTCAAGGAAGTATTTGAGTTGAAAAATTCCAAGGTATGTGTTTCTTTTCCGTTGTGCATTTCCTTTTATTTTTTAGTTAACTTACTGTATTCCTTTTTAAAAAATAGTTTGGTGCAAGAGAAGACAAATATGGTGCACATCCAGAGGAAGACACTAGTGACCGTCAAGACAATAATGGTTTTGTGAGTAATATGGAGTTTGGTGGCAATGAAGATGTTGACATGGATGGTTGTAAGGTGTGTTAAGTTGTGCATTCTGCACTTTTTCTTTTTCTTTTCTTTGTTGTTTTTGATAATTCGATTCTATTAAAAAAATAGGTCGATGGAAGTGAAGGCAAAGATGTTCCACATTCTCAAGGAGATACCAGTGCGCATCAACGTACAACATTGTGCTAGATGCAGCAGATCAATTAGGTGTAAATATCATGGAAGAACCTTATGGTGTGTAAGTTAACATGTTCGTTACTAAAATAACTTTCACATCGGATAAAGCGCATGTTGGCGCTATTGGTGAGACTGCAGATGAGGCGGCAGGGGAGATGGAGGCAGAATCTGAGAAAGAAAAGGTTCTTCGATCTTAGACTGGAGCTATTTGTATGACTACAAGTATTGATGAGGCGGCAGGGGCGATGAAGGAACAATTTTGAGAAAGAGGTTCCTAAATCTCAGATTGTTCCGTACTAGCCTGAATTACTTCTTGAAGTTTCGCCGCAAATGGAAAAAAGAAAGAGATATCATGCAAAGGTCATGCAATCTCCATTCATTACTGTATTTGATTCAGGATCCAGTACTGGTGTTGTTACAGCGAAAGAAAAAAAGCAAATTTATGCGGTTAAGCATCCTTTTCAAAGCAAAATCGGAACTGGCGTTAAAAACTCTTTGTTGAATGTATTTGATGTGTGGGTCAAAGAAGGGAACTCCAGTATATTTCTAACTTCTGAAATTTTTTCAGTTTTATATTTTTATATATTGTCATTTGTAGCATTATTTTATATCAAATCATTGTATCTTTTTTGTGTATATCTGTTAGACGGAATGAAATTTATCCGATCTATGTTAGTGAACTCAATCATGTTTATGATCTTGGTGTATATCATGTTGAAGACAAAAAATAATTTTACACTTTGGCATATAATGGTCCGCCTTTGGATGACTCGATATGTAAGAACTTACTTTTACAATTTTTTTGTTTTATTTTAGCCAGTGTACACGTGACCAAGCCTCTTAAGTTTGAACAGATTATTAATTTCTATCTTGCCTGGCACAAGAGAAGTAGTGAGCATTCATTTTCCTTTGTTTTATGTGAATATGGTTTGAAAAATCATAGCTGCTTAAATCTTACGAGCCTTCAGTGATTAATTATTCATTATGTTTTGTTTCACCACATTGATGTTTTGTTCTATTATTTGAGGAAGAAGGGGAATTATGACTAAGACCTACCTGTAACATTCACCACCACAGATTGGTACTTCGACGAGAAAATTAATGAGTCGTGGCAGTCGTTTATTGATATAGATGGAGATAGTGAAGTGTGCAATATGAAACATGTCATTGCAGAGTATATTCAGAGGTATGTCTTGGATGCCAATGTTTCATTGCACATTGTCGAGAATGTCTTAATGCCAATTAATGTTGTGGAACAATGGCATTGGATAATGGTTGTGATGTCCATCAAGGATAGGTGTATATTGTGTATGGCTCTATGCACGGTGGAGCTTCTCATCTAGACAAAGTTCATGACATAATGCGCAAGTATTCAGTGTTGCTACCTCATTTTTTCGTGCACATGCATTTCTATTTAAATTAAAAAGATATCAATTGGCGCACTGGTCTACAAATAAAAGTACGTGATTACCCTTTTTGATATAAAACTAGTTGAAGGATTGCCTCAACAAGTCGAAGCGTATGAATTTCTTTCAACGCAATCTATTTTGGTTTTAGATTTTACAGTTTGATAATTGTTGTTATTTTTATTTTTGTAGTGATTGTGGTGTATTTGCGGCATCATTTGCCGATTATTTCATTGAGGGCAAGATGCCTCCTAAACAATTCAATTCCTATGCTCACCGTCACAGATTTGGTGCTCTCTTGTGGGATTATGCTAGAAAGAAGATGGAACTGAACGCGCAAAGTGATGATTAGATTATTGGCCGACAGAATTAGTCACGAAAGCGGAAGAAGTAGTTACCTTTATCATTGTTGTAGGATGAACTCAATAATTTCGTTTTGTATTGTGTTTTGTTATATTGTCATTGTTGTAAGGTGGATCGGATTCGTTTGTGTTTGAAATTTATGAATACTTTTAAGATTTGTACGACAAATGAGATATCTGCTATGTTATAAAGGTTTAATGAGTTTTAATTCAATATTCGAGTGTTGCAGTTTAGTTTACTTTGATGTTTTCTCTCTTGATTTTGTGTTGTAAATTCAAGATATGAAAAATATACGGTAGTTTGTGATATACTTTCTCTTCCAGATACACGCATGATACACATATGATACATATACGATACACGCATGATACATAGATGATACAGTCGTTTTAGATTGCTACACAATTAGTTTCTTCGCAATGAGTTCTACAGTTTGTTTGGTTTCGAAATATGTGTTGATGAAGCCACGCTCTTATTTTCAAATTTCTAAAACTATTTGCACGGTTTTCTTGTTGCTACGACTGTTTTTCATTAGTTAGTTTTATTATTACAGAAATCCAGACATGAGTAAGGGCCTATACACAGAGACACATAGGTGATACACAAGAGATACATAGATGATACAAATATGATACAACTTCTTTTTTAATTTAATCAAGCAAATGTATAATTTACCAATACACAGAGATACATAGGTGATACACAAGAGATACAAATATGATACATAGCTGATGCAACCTTTTTTTATAATCAAACAGATGCATAATTTAAAAAATACACTTGCAACACGATTTTAAATGATACATCAAATATTTATTTATATCTAAAATTCAAATGACATTGTGCATTGATACAATTCTTGATATACTGGATTCTTCTAAATCTCTATGATATTCAGTAAAGTCAAATAACAAGTAATTCTAAGTTTGACATATTTCATCCTCTCTTTGGATTATTTCTACAAGTTTTTCTGTTGTGACATTGTTCTCCATACTATCCAAATGAAATCGACCTTTTCATTCCCTTTCAGGTATTGGCTTGCACCTCCCCTTCCTTGGCATTCCTATTGATCTAGTTACGTCTAGTGGGAAGACTTTTTCATCTAGAACTTCTGCAGGAATTTTCCATGTGCTTTCATCAGGAACCGGATAAACTTGAATTTCATAGGTCTTCAACAGGTACTTCCTGATGTAGTACACCGAGCAATACTTAATGTGATCAATGTATTTGTATTTTAATACTGCCCAAGCATGTGCACATGGTAGCTCATCCAACTAAAAACCTTCTACAACGCAAGTTCGATCTTTTAGGAACACCATTTTCTACTTACCCATGTCAAGTACTAAATATAAGTAACTCCTCGAAGGGGTCATCTACACAATTTATCAACTATCATTAGTGGTGACAAAGCATATGCCCTAAAAACACATATATTGGAGAGCCTACAAGATTCAGAATAGCTTAATATCATATCAAACCAACTAGTAGGGTAAGCATAGATGCTACATTAAATTGAAAGCCTTATACACATGCTAGTAGTCGCCTAAAAGTTGAACAATTTGCTTACATAATGACTAATTACTTGCATACCCCAGAAGAAACAGAGAATAGAGGTAGACCAACCAGCTTTGAAAAGAAACAGAAAAACTGAATCCTCGGGTAATAGAGATAAGAACCTCCATTACTTGAACACTATAATATTGCTTTTGTACAAAAAATGTGTATTAGAAAACACTAGCTTTAATCAATTTGGTCTCCCAATGTCGTGCATGTGGAGACTAGTTTAACAGAATCACATAAAGGGTTCAAGATATAACAAATCCGTAAATTTGGCATGATTACATATTATATGCACAAGTATCTACAGATTCTAGTCATACCTTTATCCGATGTGACAATTAGAGATTGTCCATCAGCATTGTATCATATATTTTTCCCCAAGATCAGTAAATGACTCAACTACATTCTTTTGTTTTTAACGTTCCATCATCCGATCAATTGCCTTATGTACTCCAGTAAAGGCAGTACTTGGAGTTCCCTAGTAGCCTTAAGCGCTACATTGATCGACTCCGCAATGTTTGAAGTCATTTTTAATGTTCTGTTGACAGTGGAATGTGCTCTGGACAATCTTTCATACCCAACGTTGATTAAGTAATCTTTGACCCTCTTCTCAGTTCTCTCTACCTCTACCATGTAGTTATAAAACATCTTAATTGTATGCTTTGTCCATAGTAAAGAATATGTCTTTGAGCTGCAAATGGTTCTTCTTGTAAAAAATTTTACATTATTCCATAGATGCCATATGCAGACATAGTGAGGTATTTGTGGATACAATGTTGCCGCTGCATTTTCAATGCCTACATGGATGTCTGAGACTATGCACATCCTTTCTGTTTCCCCAAATGCATCCTTGAACCTCGCCAAAAACCACTCCCAGAAGGTATTATTCTTTGAATCTACTATGGCGTATGCGAGTGGTAGGATACTACCTAGTAAATTGAATCATATAAACTATTTGAGTATATACATGAATAATATATATATATATATATATATATATATATATATACACACACACATTATTATTATTATTCTTATTTGTACCTGCTGGATCCTGTTTGGATTTCATCAATAATGTTCCTTTGTATGTCGACTTAAGAAAGGTTCCATCTACAACAATAACCGGTTTGCAATAATGCCATCTTTTTATAGACGGATATAGTGCAACAAAAGCATACATGGACATGTCTTCCTCTGTTTTTTTTAAACTTACCACCGACAAAGGATTTGTAAGAACCAACATATAAAAGTAGCTTGACAGCTTTTCATATGATTCGCACGGGTTCCGTCTCAGTAGTTGAACTGCATATTCCTTTGATCTCCATGCTTGCATATATGTCATTTGAAGACTATACTGCTTGTTCATGTATCCAATTATGTCATTGGGAGTGTATATTATTTTTGGGTCTTTATACTTGTCTATCAGAACACTGTCGATGAGTTTTGCAGTAGCTTGACGTTGTGGGTAAGATCTGTCTTTCAGCAGGCATGAGTGCAGTCTGCTGAAATTTTCGACCTTGAAAAGTTTTGCTTTTTTCAAGCTCAAAGACTTAAAACGCCAATCGAAGTTGTTATTGATGCACACTAGGCAGTACCTACGACAAGGATATAAACTTTTCCATCAATAAATAGAGCGACATGAAATACAATGATATATAGTAATACACACTGCCATCAATAATACTAGATGAAAAAATACAATGACTATATAGTACTACACGGTGACAACCAAAACTTAAAAGTGTACAGCCACACACTTACAAGCAACAACTTATTTTTTTCATAATTATTGTCACGACCCAATTTCTCCTATGGGCTGTAATGGCGCCCAACGTTATCGCCAGGCAAGCCGACCGTGAACTAGCTTTGTGATCCTTTCTTTTAAAAATTAGAAATAGTTGATTTTTAGTTTGTGCATAAATAAGAAGTAAGCATTTAATAAAAATGAGACATCAAGATTTTTAAAGCAGTGAGATAATTAAGATAACCCAAAAATCATCACGTGTCTACTAGCTTATACTACCAAGACATGGTGTCACAAGTGTATGGGCAACTAGTAGAATATACAAAAGAGTTCTACAATACTATCTAAAATAAAGTAGACATAAAATACAAGCAAAAGAAAGACTTCGGCTGCTGCAGAACGGCTCGGAAGACAGCTCATCGTGTAGTCTCGTAGAAGTGATCAAGTGTGCGTGCCGGGCTGATATCCAGATGCACCTGCCTCAGATCCTGCACATTAAGTGCAGAAGTGTAGCGTGAGTACATAAAAAACATGTACCCAGAAAGTTTCCAGTCTAACTTTGAAGAAGTAGTGACGAGGGGTCGACTTTGACACTTACTATGGGCTAACAATAAAATGTCAAAATTATACCTAGGCATGGATTACATAAATATATCTAAAAACTCAATAACAGGAACAATAAAAAAATCATTTCGCTAATGGTATATACCAAGTTTATTTCCATCATTTAACAATTTATATCTCAATTCTATGAAACAATATCAATTATAATTGGTTCCAAAGATTTATCACGCGCAAATTATGCTGAGGTCGTACGGCCCCATCCAACATAAAATATTTAAACGGTGCACTAACGAGGGTTCAACGGCACGAACCATAGATGCATCTATCTGCTACTGAGGCATTCGCCCGCTCCACAAAAAGAGAAAATACTTTATAACATCCAATTCAAAATTTATTAAGAGGCAATTAATTAAAGAAACACCTTTTGTCAATAACAATCAAGTGGCATGTCCAAGAATTTAAGTAAGTGAAATTTGACCTTCTACCATTCTTTTATCAAGTTCCAACATGATTAAGAAATTAAGTTAACAATTAGGGTGAAAACATCGTAAATATAACATGGTATGGGTTCTAGTATACCCGGACATGAACATAATTAGTTTTTACGTACGGACTCTCGTCACCTCGTGCGTACGCGCCCCTACAAATAGGAGCAATATTAATCAATTCACATATGTGGTTAATTTCCTCTTACAAGGTTAGAAAAGAGACTTAACCTCGTCTCAAAACCTACTTTCCGGTCCAAGATTGTGCTCAAACCCTCAATTTGGTGTCAAACGACTCGAAACTAGTCAAATGTTATATAAAATAATCAATACATGTTCAAAAGTTCATATCCTAACTATCAAAGTGATTTATTAATCCTATTTGAAGAATCCCAAAAATTCACCCCGGGCCCACGTGCCTAGATTTCGGAAATTTTTGAAGAAAGTTGTTACTCATAACCTCGTGCAAATATATTATTTTCACTAAATTCCATAACAAATTTCGTGGTTAAAACCCATTTTTATCAAAACCCTAGGTTTTCACCTAAACCTATGATTTTCACTAATTTACATGTTATAATCTACTCATAAAAACCTTATTAAGAGATTTGTAATCTCTCTCTCTCTCTCTCTCTCCCCCAACATATCTCTCTCTGTGATGCCCAACCCTAACGGCAAGTTCACAACCGGTGACCAGCACGGCTACCGGCAACCTCTCTCCCCCCCCTCCCAAGGTAAGTCTCCTCTGTCTAATCCCATCTCTCTTACTCCATATATCGCACATCCCCATCTCTCTTCACCGTCTTGTTCTTTTTCCCCACTCACTGTCGGTGACGCCATCCCTCCTACTCTGTCCGACCGTCCTCTCTCCTCCCCCTTTCTTTCCTTCTTCTTTTCCTCTTCTTTGTACTAGGGTGTTAGATCAAATACCCCCCCCCCCCTATTTTCCACCATCCTTTCCTCTTGTTTTTCTCTTCTTTTCTTCTGTTGGGTATCCAACGGTGGTAGCGGAGGCAACACCAAACATAGGAGGGTTGCTAGGATAAGTAGCAGTAAGGGGCGATGGAAAGTTGGACCTGAACGAGCTAGGTGTCGCATCAGTGTCGTGTACACTAAGACAACTTACAGGTTCCATTCCCGGGAGTTGGTAACTCCCGTTTTCCTATTCTCCTACCCGCATTAGTGTTAAGCTTTCTATTAGATTCAACTTGTTTTCCCCTCGTCTGGTCTGTTTGCCTAGTGTGTATGAGGGATTCTCTTTAGCCTGTGATAGGTATAGTGGTTGTAGTCTGGGATGGTAGATTAAGGTCATGTCCTCGGGGAGGCCAAGGGGAGGGGCGGGGAATGGGGCAGGGTTAGGGGGTGGGACGGGAGGCAAGTGAGGTAAGGGGCACAAAGGTGCTTGTAGTTAAGAATTAGGATGTGGAACATAAATACACTGACGGGTAAGTCTATAGAGCTGGAAAAGATCCTACAGAAGAGGAAGGTCAATATAGCGTGTGTCCAAGAGACTCGGTGGGGAGGATCGAGTGCGAGGAATGCAGATGAGTATAAGTTGTGGTACTCTGGAGTCCTGAAGGGTAAGAATGGTGTAGGAATTTTGGTGGATAGGGAACTTGGAGAGTCTGTGGTAGAGGTTAGGAGGGTGAATAATAGGTTAATGTCTATTAAGTTGGTGGTTGGAGAGTGCACCCTAAATATCGTTAGTGCGTATGCGCCGCAAGCAGGCTTGGATGAGGAGGTCAAGAGGCGCTTCTAGGAGGGGTTAAATGAAATTGTGCGTAGTATTCTGCCTGCTGAGAGGTTATTTATAGGAGGGGATTTTAATGGTCATATTGGGTCGACTGCAGGCGGCTATGGGGGGTGCATGGTGGCTTCAGTTTTGGGGATAGGAACGCAGGAGGAACTTCGTTGTTGGATTTCACAAGGGAATTTGAGCTGGTGATTGCTAACTCTAGTTTTCCAAAGAGGGAGGAGAATTTGGTTACTTTTCAGAGTATGGTGGCGAAGATTCAGATTGACTATCTACTCCTTAAGAGGTGCAACAGAGGGCTGTGTAAGGATTGCAAGGTTATCCCGGGTGAGACCCTCGCGACGCAGCATAGGCTCTTGGTGATGGACGTCAGTATTATGATGAAGAGGAAGAAGAGGACTGCAAGAGGTTGATCGAGGATAAGATGGGGAGCCTTGACTAAGGATAAAGCTCAGGAGTTGGAACAGAGGCTATTAGATGTGGGAGCCTGGAGGAGTAGTAGGGACGCGAGCGTTATGTGGTCGACAATGACATATTATATACGGGAGGCAACGAAAAAGGTGTTGGGAGTCTCGACGGGTTTCTCTGGAGGGAACAAAGGCGACTGGTGGTGGAATGAAGTGGTCCAAGGTAAGATGGAAGCGAAGAAGGCGGAGTACGTGAAGTTAGTAGGGAGAACATGTGAGGTAGAGAGGAGTTCGAACAGGGAGATGTAGAAAGTACCTAGGAAGGAGGCGTAACTGGTGGTCACGAAGGCTAAGACTGCAACTTTTAGTCTTCTGTACGAGGAACTAGGGGCCAAAGGTGGGGAGAAGAAATTATTCCAGCCGTATAAGGCGAGAGAGGGGAAGGATCGGGATCTAGACCAAGTGAGGTGCATCAAAGACGAGTACGGTAGAATATTGATGGGAGAGGCCCAGATTAAGCGGAGGTGGCAGACTTACTTTCATAAACTTCTGAATGAAGAATGGGATCAGGATACTGTGATAGGCGAGTTGGGGCATCCTGATAGCCACCGCGATTTTGGGTACTGTAGGCACATCAAGGTTGGGGAGGTCGTGGGAGATATGCGTAAAATGAGCTGGGGCAGAGCTACCGGGACTGGCGAGATTCCGGTAGAAATTTGGAGGTGTGTGGGTATAGCAAGTCTGGAGTGGCTGACAGGGTTGTTTAGTGTTATTTTCAGGACGAAGAGGATGTCGGACGAGTGGAGGTGGAGTACGGTGGTTCCGTTGTACAAGAACAAAGGTGACATCCAGAGTTGCAACAACTATAGGGGTATCAAACTATTAAGTCATACCATGAACGTTTGGGAGAGGGTAGTAGAAGCGAGGGTGAGGACGACGATGTTTGTATCAAACAACCAATTCGAGTTCATGCCGGGTCGTTCTACTACGGAAGCTATCCACCTTATTAGGAGGTTGGTGTAGCAGTACATGGATAGGAAGAAGGAGTTTCACATGGTGTTTATTGATCTGGAGAAAGCGTATGACAAGGTTCCTAGAGAGGTTCTTTGGAGATGCCTAGAGGTTAAAGGTGTGTCGGTTGCTTACATTAGGGCGGTTAAGGACATGTATGATGGAGCTAAGACTGGGGTTAGGACAGTGGGAGGCGACTCTGAGTATTTTCCGATTATTATGGGGTTACACCAAGGATCCGCGCTCAGCCCATTCTTATTTGCTCTGGTGATGGACGCACTGACACACCATGTTCAAGGAGAGGTTCCATGGTGTATGTTATTACATTGTTATGATTGACGAGATGCGGAGTGGTGTTAACGAGAGGCTGGAGGTTTGGAGACAGACCCTTGAGTCTAAGGGTTTCAAGTTAAGGAGGACGAAGATGGAACATCTTGAGTGCAAGCTCAGTGCCGAGCCGAGGTAAGCAGGCATGGACGCGAGGCTTGGATCGTAGGTCATTTCCAAGAGAGACAGTTTCAAGTACCTTCGTTCAGTTATCCATGGGGATGAGGAGATCGACGAGGATGTCACACACCGTATAAGGGTGGGGTGGATGAAATGGAGGTTAGCATCTGGAGTCTTATCTGATAAGAAAGTTCCTCCGCTACTCAAAGGTAAGTTTTATAGAGCGGTGGTTAGGTCAGCCATGTTGTATGGGGCTGAGTATTAGCCATTTAAGAACTCACATGCCCAGAAGATAAAAGTAGCAGAAATGAGGATGTTGAGATGGATGTGCGGGCACACTAGGATGGATAAGATTAGGAATGAAGATATTTGGGAGAAGGTGGACGTGGCTCCTATTGATGACAAGATGCGGTAAGCAAGGCTCAGATGGTTCGGGCACGTTCAGAGGAGGAGCTTGGATACCCCGGTAAGGAGGTGCGAGCGGTTGGAGTTGGTGGGTACGAGGAGAGGTAGAGGGCGTTCTAAGAATTATTGGGGAGAGGTGATCAGGAGGATATGGCAAGGCTTCATATCTCCGAGGACATGGCACTCAATAGGAAGCTATGGAGGTCGAGCATTAAGGTTGTGGGTTAGGAGGTAGTTGAGAATATTTAGTCTACTAGTGTGAGGCTAGACTGATAGGATTTAGTCTTAGTCTGCTAGTGGTCAGTGTTGTGTTTACTCTACCCTTCCATTTTCATAGTGTCGGTCCTTATTTACCGGTCATTATTTTTGCTATTCATTGGTTTGTGTTGTTGTTATTATTTTCATGATGATACTGATATATTGTCTCTTTTCGTCTTTTCTTCTTCTGAGCCTAGGTTCTATCACAAATAGCCTCGCTATCCCATCAGGGTAGAGGTAAGGTATGCGTACACACTACCCTCCCCAGACCCCACTTGTGGGATTATACCGGGTCGTTATTGTTGTTGTTGTATAATCTACCCATAAACTATGTATTTAACCCACATTGTGTATAATTACTTACCTCAAAGTTATAGTTGAAAACCTCTCTCCAAAAGCTCCAAAATCGCCCAAGAGATGAAAGAAAATGAGCTAATAGCCTAAGTCCCGTTTTAAAAAGATGATTCTGCCCAGGGGTCCTTATACGCGATCGCGATGCTAAACTGAGGAGCCCGGGAAAAATGCTCTACGCGAGAGGACCCATGCGAACGCGATGCACTGGGCCGCCTAATCCTCGCGAACGAGGGGCCTAACACGCGAACGTGTAAGGCAATTGGGTTGCCCAAGCCCATGCCCAGGCTTCTACGCGAACGCGACCTGCCCTATGCTAACACGAAAGACAAAGGGCCCAGGCCTCCGTGAAAACGGACCTGCATATGCAAACACGAAGGGGAAAAACCTCCAGTCCCCAAATGCTTCATCGCGAACGCAAGGGTCTGTCCGTGTTCGCGAAGAAGGAAACTAGAATAGAACATATGGTGTTTTTAACTAACCTCCGGGCGGTTAGAAACACACCCGAGCCCCTCGAGACCCCATCCAACTACACCAACAAGTATATAAACATAATACAGACTTGTTCGAACTCTCGAAATGCGTAAAACAACAACAAAACCAAGAATCACACCCAAAACAAAATTGAATCAAAATATGAACTTCAAGTTTCCAAATCGCTCCGAACGTGCCGAATCATACTTAGACTACTCGGAATGACACCAAATTTTACGTGCAAGTCTTAAATCTCCTTACGTAACTATTACTGGTCTATGAATCCCATTCGGACCTCGATATCACCAAAACCTAGTCCAAACCCAATTTAAAGAACTTCAAAATCTTCAAAGAACCAACTTTCACTATTAGGCGCCGAAACGCGCCGATCCGAATATACTCCCAAATTCGAAATCATCATACGAACCTATTGGAACCGTCAAATCCTGATTCCGAGGTCGTTTACTCAAAGCATTGACCGAAGTCAAACTTGGCCTTTTTAGCCAACCTTAAGGAACCAAGTGTTCCGATTTCAACCCGAATCCTTCCAAACCTCGAACTAACCATCCCCGCAACT
This sequence comes from Nicotiana undulata, assembly GCA_005239495.1. Classification (NCBI taxonomy): domain Eukaryota; kingdom Viridiplantae; phylum Streptophyta; class Magnoliopsida; order Solanales; family Solanaceae; genus Nicotiana; species Nicotiana undulata. Next base: position 25,583 of record MDKH01052609.1, read on the forward strand.
CATAAAACAGTAAAAGCACGTACAAGGAGTCTTATTTAAGGGAACGTGATTCTAGAAAGAAAAACAATCAGTCGGGTCGTTACATTCTCCACCTCTTAAACAAGCGTTCGTCCTCAAACGGGTCTAGAATCATACCGAAAGTGCTGAATAAGTGTGGATATCTGCTCCGCATGTCCTCCTTGGACTCCTAAGTCTCCTCCTCAACTGGTTGGCCCCTCCACTGAACCTTTACCGTGGAAATCCTCTTGGATCTCAACTGGCGAACCTGCTCATCAACAATGGCAACCGACTGCTCCTCATAACCCAAGCTCTCATCTAACTGAATCGTGCTGAAGTCTAACACATATGACAAGTCAGTATGATACCGCCGAAGCATAGACACGTGGAAAACCGGATGAACTCTTGATAGACTTGGAGGCAAAGCAAGCTCATAAGCAACCTCTCCAACTCGTCTCAACACCTCAAATGGGCCTATAAACCTTGGGCTCAACTTGCCCTTCTTTTCGAACCTCATAATACCCTTCATTGACGAGACTTTCAAGAAACCCTTCTCGCCCACCATAAATAATACATCACGCGACTTTTGATCCGCGTAACTCTTCTGTCTAAATTGTGCTGTGCGGAGTTGCTCCTGAATCAAATTTACCTTTTTCAAGGCATCCTTCACCAAATCACTACCATATAACTTAGCCTCGCTGGGATCAAACCAACCAATGGGAGATCGACATCGCGAACCATATAAAGCCTCAAATGGAGCCATCTCGATGCTGGACTGATTACTGATGTTGTAAGAAAAGTCGGACAAGGGAAAAAATCGATCCCACTGACTTCCAAAGTCAATCACACATGCTTTGAGCATGTCCTCCAAGATCTGAATTGTCCGCTCCGACTACTCGTCGGTCTGTGGGTGAACTTCTGACTGAGCTCTACATGGGTCGCCAACTCGCTCTGTACCGCTCTCTTGAAATGCGAAGTAAACTGATGGCCTCTATCTTATATGATGGAAATAGGCACACCATTCAACCGAACTATTTCCTGAATATAAATGTAGGCCAGCCTCTTTGAAGTATACATAGTCACTATCACGACCCAAATTCCCAACCTTAGTGATCGTGATGGCTCCTAACACCACACTTGTTAGGCAAGCCAATGTTAGAAATAGATTAACTAATTTTCTTAATTAATTACTTCAGCATAATTAGTTCAATTTAAAAAGGACTTAATTAGGGTAATTCCCAACAACAATAAAATAGAATAATGAAAATGCCCAATTAAATAAAACGAACCACGAACTAATTATAATAATAACTCTAAGACTACCCTAGGGTCTGGTGTCACAATCAAAAAACTACTAAAGAATACTACAAATAATGGTTGAAAGAAATAGTGTAACTATTCTGAATATAATAAAACAGTGTAAATAACAATAGGAGAAGACTCTCGAAATCTGTGAACGCCGGCAGATGTACCTCGTGTCTCCAAACGAATCGGGTGGTCGTCCTGGAATCCTCTACTGCTGACTAGTACCTGGATCTGTGTAAAAGAGCACAGAGTGTAGTATCGATACAATCGACCCCATGTACTGAGTAAGTGCCGAGCCTAACCTCGGCGAAGTAGTGACAAGGCTAAGGCGGGCTTCAACAATATATACATATGTCACTAATATCTACAACAACATAATAACACAATTCTACACGAACAAGAAAAAAAATATAAATGAGACAATAAATATAAATCAAGAAAGGGAAATCTAAACAAATAATAAAATAGATGCTGCAACAAATTAGAATAACTCAGTTGCCCTTTTTAGGTCTCAGCTATAACCAATTCTCAATAACTTTCAAATCTCAAATCTTTAACTTTAAATGAAAACGGTGTCAAAAATATATAAAGAGTGGTAAAATAAATATTTAAACTTTTCAAAACTTTATTTTCTTTAAAAATCAGTAAAATATAAATGTCCTCCCTTATCGCTCCTTGTTGCGGCGCGCAACCCGCTCCCACTTGTCCTCCCTTATTGCTCCTCCCTAAATATATCACCCTTATTGCTCATGTTGTGGGGTGCAACTCGATCCCACTTGTCCACCCTTATCACTCCTTGTTGCGGCGTGCAACCCGCTCCCACCAGAAATATCATATCAATTTATTCATAAAGAATTTCACCATTTAGGCCAAGCCTTTCAAGATACTGTTATTTCCACAATTTCAAACAGAAAATCATATAGCTCGTAAGCTTTAACCAATATCATCATAAAACCAACCAGAATATATGTAAACATTGTAACGTTGTCAATCCAGCTCAGTCTTTATATACTATGATAAACTAAAGAGAACAGCCAACACTTTTAACACACTTACAACAACTATTGAAAATAACTCAATGAAACCCAATAACAAGTGAACCTTAACAATTACGAAACAGTTAGACTGCATTTCTCACAACTTCCTCAATATTATCAAAACGAAACAAACAGGAACGTAAATATATATATATATATATATATATATATATATATATATATAATTCGTAAAAATAATGTCAAACCTCTCAACCGTTATATATCACAAGGAAATCATCTCAAACAACCAATATTTTTTTCAAATATTCACAACAATATCTAACAACAAATAAACAAGGCCAAATAGTCATAGAGACAATAATGAACATATAACAATTAAGACGATAATCAAATAAGTGGGGAACAGGAAAGGGAATCATGTTTAACAACCAATTTGGGTGGTGCATAGATACTCGTCACCACACCTATACACCACGCCCATGCATTTCACATAACAAACAAGTGGGAGTCCTATTCCCTCAAGCCAAAGTTAGACCAAACACTTACCTCAATTTCGCAGGCCAATCACTGCTCAATTATTGCTTTTCCTTTTGAATTCACCTCTAACTTGCTCGAATCTAATCAAAATTAACTTAATATCATTAACTAATGCTAAAGAAACTAACTTTATTGAATAATTTTTCCTAAGTTCTCTCAAAAAAAGTAAAAACCCGACCCCGGGCCTGCTTGGTCTAAACTCGGGGTTCAGGCCAAATTACGTTTACCCATTCACCCACGAACCCAATTATGCTATTAGTTTTGAAATCCAACCTTAATTTGATATAAAAATTTAATATTTACAAAACTCCCTAATTCTACCCCAAATCCTAGATTTTTACCATGAAAATTCTTTATTTTTCCTTTAAAAGTGATGCAAAATAGTACGGAATTGAAAGAACAAGGTTTGAAATTGATTAACTATGAATTGGGGATGAAGATTGTTGAAGAAAACTCGTTTTTAGGGCTGAAACCTCGAAAAATTAGAGAAGAAAGGGTTTTGCCCGATTTTTAAAAGTATTTATAATAGCTGGGCGTGCCTTCTATGCGATCGCGGAAGAAGGGATGCGATCGCATAGAATTAAAAAAATACCCCTGAAATTAACACTATGCGATCGCGGAAGAATATACGCGATCGCATAGAACAAAGTTGACCCCAGCAATTTAACACTGTGCGATCGCGGAAGAATCTACGTGATCACATAGAACAAAAAGGGACCCCCAGCAAATTAACACTATGTGATCGCGGATATATCTATGCGATCGCATAGAACAAAAAGGGACCTCAGACTTTACACTATGCGATCGCGGACATTCCTATGCGATCGCATAGAACAAAAGACCTGGACACCAGAAAATGAAAAACCAGCAATTTTCTCAAGTTCAAAACATCTCCTGGCCTATCCGAAACTCACCCGAGCCCTCGTGGCTCTAAACAAAACATGCACACAAAGTCTAGAAACATCATACGGACTTGCTCGTGTGATCAAATCATGAAAATAACATGTAAAACTATGAATTAAACCTCAAAACTCATCATTTTCAACAAGAACTCTTAAAGTTCATAATTTCTCAACCGGATGTCCGAATCATGTCAAACGAACTCCGTTTTTCACCAAATTTCACAGTTAACCTTTTAATATCACAACAAATCTGTACCGGGCTCCGGAACCAAAATACGGGCTCTATACCAATGATTTTAAATATTATTTCTTTTCTTTAATTCTTAAACATTTCAACAAAATAATTTCTTTCAAAAATTGATTTCTAAGGCTCGGGGCCTTGGAATTCATTTTCGAGCATACGCCCAAGTCCCGTATTTTTGGAACACGGATCCAGATCTGTTTAACCAAAATATTGACCAGAGTCAACTTTTATCAGATTTAAATGTCACGACCCAAACTGGAGGATCATGACTAGCACCTGGGCCATACTTGTCGAGCACCAACGTACATTTTATCTAACCTTCTTATTATCTTTAAGGGATAACGATATCAATATAAATGGTAGATATGGATCATGAACATACATCACATGGGATGACAAGATTGCTAAGAAACTACATGAAAGGTACGAGCTACAACACTGCCATGAAAGACTATACAACAAAAATTATCCAACAAGGCATACCAAACTACACATGAGTTGACACATGCCTATGAGCCTCTAAAGGAGCATAAGTAATGCAACATAGCCTGAACAAGGCCCTGACATACCCATAACAACTATAACAAAAATGTCTACCAACACCACGGCAAGTCCAGAGAAGGGATCTCGCCTATAACCGCTGAACTGGAAAGCCTATAGTGGTAGGGGAGATATGTCTACCTGTCTATCAATACCTGCAGCACGACATGCATCGTCCACAAATAAAAGGACGTCAGTACGAATAAAGTACTGAGT
>ML259006.1:0-22351 GCA_005239495.1 Nicotiana undulata
TCGGATGTCTGATACTACACTCTGCACTATTTTGTGCAGATCCAGGTACCAGCCAGCGTTAGATATTTTTAGTAGCGGTCATCCATCATTCAGAGAAACAAGAAATATCTACCGGCGTTCGTAGATCCCTGGAGTCTTCTCTTAGTTCATAGAGACTGTTTTATTTTTCTCAAAATAGATATATTATTTTCTTTCATCCCATTATTTGTAGTATTCTTAGAAGTTCGTGAATTGTCTCACCATACCCCGGGGTAGTTTTATAGTTATATGATTAGTTCGTAGCTCGGGTTAATTATTAGTTCATTATTTTATTTACGAAGTTATCCGCTGGAAATCATTAGAACTAATTTCCTTTAAAGTTATTTTGTTTTGTTTAAGTAAATAATTAAAGAAAAATAGCTAGTTGAGTTCTAATATTGGCTTGCCTAGCAAGTGTGGTGTTAGGAGCCATCACGATCCTAAGGTTGGGAATTCGGGCCGTGACAAGTTAGTATCAGAGCCCTAGGTTGCTTAGGTCTCACAATTCATGAACAAGCTTGTTAGAGTCTTAGGGATCGGTACAGAGATGTCTGTACTTATCTATCAGAGGCTAGAGTTAGGAAACAACTCCATTTTATTTCTATCCTATCGTGCGACTTATTATCTCAAACACTGATTGAATTCTCCTATTCTCTTGCAGATGGCGAGAACCCGTGCTTCCTCTTTCGCTGACCAATCATCCGGTCTTCAAGCAGAAACAACATCAACTCATACTAGGGGAAGAGGCCAAGGCCACGTCAGAGGCCGGGGCAGGAGCAGGGGCAGGACATAGCCCGTTGCTCAGACAGCAGCCCCAGCTGCAAAGCCCCAGGTTGAGATTCATGAGGGGGTTCCAGCTCAAACCGCTCCAACGGGACTGGCTCAGGTCCCAGAGGGGTTTATTGCCACCCTAGTACTTCAGGACTCCTTGGTTCGTTTAGTAAGCATCATGGAGAGTGTAGCCCAAACTGGCACACTCCCCGTGGCAGCGACTACATCTCGGGCTGGAGGAGGGATCAAACTCCCGTTACTCATACTCCTGATCAGGATATTCCTTAGGTTCAGACCCCAGCAACAAATCCAGTTGGGGTAATTGAGCCAGTTGCTTCTGTGCCCCCTTTTGATGGGGCAGCTATGTCCACTGATGCTTTGTGGAGACTAGACATGTATATCAAGCTTTTCCCTGTTCACTTCAATGGTGCTACTTTAGAGGACCCTAAGGAATATCTGGATAGTTGTCATGAGGTGTTGCATAATATGGGCATTTTGGAGACCAAATGGGTCATTTTTGCTGCTTTTCAGATTACTGGTTTCGACAAGAAATGGTGGAGCGATTATCTGTTGACTAGACCAGTTGGGTCGCCTGCCTTGACATGGGATCAGTTTTCTTATCTCTTTATGGAGAAATTTTTGCTGGTTACTACTCGAGAGGAGAAGCGTCGTCAGTTTGAGCGACTTCAGCAGGGCAGCATGACCGTTACCCAGTATGAGACTCACTTCATGGATTTGGCTAGGCATGCTATTCTTTTGTTGCCCACAAAGAGAGATAAGGTAAGACGGTTTATTGATGGCCTTGCTCAGCTCATCAAGCTGCAAATGGCCAAGGAGACAGGGACCGAGATTTCTTTTCAGTATGTAGCTAACGTGGCTAGGAGGGTTGAGTCAGTTCTCGGGATGGGAGGTCAGGGGTATGACAAAAGACCTCGCCATTTCGGTGGTTTTAGTTGTGCCTCATCTAGAGGCGGGACTTCATTTAGCAGAGGCCATTCTTCCAAGCCATTTCATTCAGCACTATAGGCTTCACATGGTACTTCGGGTGGTCGTGGTTCTTATCTGCCTCCTTCTGCTCAGCCAGTCTACTGTGCCCCTTCAGCTCCTATTAAAGCGTCTCATCTGTAGAGTTTTCATCGTGGTCAGCCGGTTCGTCAGGGCCAGTTTACGTATCAGGAGGAATGTTTTGAGTGTGGTGAATATGGACTATCACGCCAAGACAGTTACTTTAGCTTTGCCGGGGTTGCCTCAATTAGAATGGAAAGGGACTCCTGGTAATTCTCCCAGCCGAGTGATTTCTTATGCCAAGGCTCGTCGCATGGTGGAGAAGGAGTGTTTGTCTTATTTGGATCTTATTCGAACTCCGATGCCGATGATTCTTCTATAGAGTCAGTTCCTATTGTTCATGAGTTTCCCGAGGTGTTTCCTGCAGACCTGCCATGGATGCCACCTGACAGGGATATTGATTTTTGTATTGACGTGGCTCCGGGTACCCGGCCCATTTCAATTCCTCCATACCGGATGGCCCCACCAGAATTGAAAGAGTTGAAAGAATTGTTGCAAGACTTTCTAGATAAGGGTTTCATCATGCCTAGTATCTCACCTTGGGGTACACCGATTTTGTTTGTAAAGAATAAAGACGGATCAATGAGGATGTGTATAGATTACCGGCAGTTGAATAAAGTTACTATCAAGAATAAGTACCCATTGCCGAGAATTGATGATTTATTCGACCAGCTTCAGAGTGCTAGGATATTTTTCAAAAATTGATTTGAGATCGGGCTATCATCAGCTGAAGATTAGGGCGTCTGATGTTCCTAAGACAGCCTTTTAGACGAGGTATGGGCATTATGAATTTTTGGTCATGTCTTTTTGGCTGACTAATGCTCCAGCAACCTTTATGGACTTGATGAATCAGGTTTCCAAGCCCAATCTGGATTCTTTCGTGATCGTGTTCATTGACGACATTCTAATATACTCCCGCAGTTGGGAAGAGCATGAGCAACACCTCCGTATAGAACTGCAGACTTTGAAAGATAATCAGTTGTATGCTAAGTTTTCAAAATGCGAGTTATTCTTGGATTCAGTAGCCTTCTTGGGTCATATCGTATCAACTGAGGGTATTTAGGTTGATCCTAAGAAGATAGAGGCAGTCAAGAGCTGGCCTAGACCAACTACAACTTCAGAGATCAGGAGCTTCTTGGGTTTGGCGGGTTACTCAGAAAGGTGCCCCATTTAAATGGTCAGACGAGTGTGAGGCGAGCTTTCAGAAGCTCAAGACAACCTTGACTTCAACACGGGTGTTGGTGTTACCATCAGGTTCGGGTTCTTTCACGGTGTATTGCTTCCCGAGTTAGGCTTGGATCAGTATTGATGCAGGATGGCAGGGTGACCGCATATGTATCTCGGCAACTGAAGGTCCATGAGAAGAATAACCATGTTCATGACTTAGAGTTGGCAGCCATTGTTCCTGCATTGAAAATTTGGAGGCACTATCTTTATGGCGTGCCGTGTGAGGTTTTCACTGACCATCGCAGTCTCCAGTATTTATTCAAGCAAAAATATCTAAATTTGAGGAAGCGGGGATGGTTAGAGTTGCTGAAAGATTATGATGTCCCAATATTGTATCATCCAGGGAAGGCCAACGTGGTGGCCGATGCATTGAGTAGAAAGGTGGTGAGTATGGGCAGCCTTGCGTATATTCCAGTCGGTGAGAGATCATTAGCTTCAGACATTCATACATTGGCTAATCAGTTCGTGAGGTTGGATATTTCTCCCAACAGTGTTCTAGCTTGTACAGTCGCTCGATCTTCTCTAATTGAGTGTATCCGAGAGCGGAAGGATGATGACCCGCATTTAGTGGTTCTTAGGGACACTATTTGGCGCGGTGGCGCCAAGCAGGTTATAGTTGGAGATGATGGTGTATTGAGGATACAGGGTCGTATATGTGTGCCTAATGTTGATGGACTTCGTGAGTTGATCCTTGAGGAGGCTCACAGTTTTAAGTATTCCATACACCCAGGTGCAGCCAAAATGCACTAGGATTTGAGGCAGCATTATTGGTTGAGAATGATGAAAAAGGACATCGTTGCGTATGTGGCTCGTTGCCTAAATTGTTAGCAGGTAAAATACGAGCATCAAAGACCAGGTGGTTTGCTTCAGCCGATAGATATTCCTGAGTCGAAGTGGGAGCGTATCAATATCGACTTCGTCGTTGGACTCCCATGGACTCAGAGGAAATTTGACGCAGTTTGGGTTATTGTGGATAGGCCGACTAAATCAGCCCATTTCATTCCCGTGGCGAGTACTTATACTTCGGAGCGGTTGGTTGCGTTATACATTTAGGAGATTGTTCGCCTTCACGGTGTGCCCGTGTCTATCATATCAGACTGAGGTACGTAGTTTACTTCGCACTTTTGGAGGGCAGTTCAGCGTGAGTTGGGTACCCGAGTGGAGTTGAGCACATCATTTCATCCTCAGACTGACGGGTAGTCCGAGCGTACCATTCAGATTTTGGAGGATATGTTCCGCGCTTGTGTTATTTACTTTGGAGGTTCTTGGGATAAGTTCTTGCCATTAGCGGAGTTTGCTTATAAAATAGCTATCAGTCGAGCATTTAGATGGTTCCTTATGAGGCATTATATGGTAGACGGTGCAAATCGCCCGTTGGATAGTTTGACCCAGGAGAGGCTCGGTTACTAGGTACAGACTTAGTTCAGGATGCCTTAGATAAGGTCAAGATTATTCAGGAAAGACTTCGTGCAGCTCAGTCTAGGCAAAAGAGTTGTGCTGATCGTAAGGTTCGTGATGTGGCATTCATGGTTGGAGAGAGAGTATTGCTTCGTGTATCGCGCATGAAGGGTGTTATGAGATTTGGGAAGAAGGGTAAGTTGAGCCCTACGTATATCAGTCCTTTTGAGATTCTTGATAGAGTGGGGGGAGGTAGCTTATAAACTTGCGATACCTCCAGGGTTATCCTCAGTTCATCCGGTATTCCATGTGTCTATGCTCCGGAAATATCATGGTGACCTGTCCCACGTGCTGGACTTCAGCTCTGTCCAATTGGAAAAAGATTTGACTTATGAGGAGGAACCGATAGCCATTTTAGACCGGCAAGTTCGTCAATTGAGGTCAAAGAGTTACCCTTCAGTTCGAGTGTAGTTGAAAGGTCAGCCCGTCGAGACGGCTACTTGGGAGTCCGAGTCGGATATGCAGAGTAAATATCCACACTTGTTTGCTAATTCAGGTAATCTTCTATGTCCGTTCGAGGACGAACGTTTGTTTTAGAGGTGGAGATTGTGATGACCCAAAGGGTCATTTTATGAACTGAGACCCAATTCGAGGCTTATTAGCCATAAAAAGACTATTTTTAATCACCTCGATTTGCGTGCGCAGTCCGGGCGCAAAATCGGAAAGTTTTTATGTGAAAAATGAGAAATAGTAAATTCTAGAGTTTAAATTTAGCTTAGTTGACTTTGGTCAATATTTTTGGTAACAGACCCAGATCTGTGTTCCGACAATCCTGGTAGGTCCGCAGTAAAATATGGGACTTGGGCGTATGCCCGAAATTCAATTCCGAGGTCCCAAGCTTTAGATAATAACTTTTAACGAAAATTGTTCTGCTGGTTAATTCAAGAAATAAAGAAATAAAATAATATGTGAAATCTATGATATCGTGCTCGTATTTTGGTTCCGGAGTACGGAATAAGTTCGTTATGTTATGTAAGTCCGATCTGTGAAGTTTCATGAGAATCGGAGTTGATTTGATTTAATTCGGACATCCAGTTGAAAAGTTAGGAATTTGAGTGTTCTTGAGAAAATCTTGAGTTTTAAGGCTAAATCTGTAGATTTTGATGTTATTTTGATGATTTGATCGCACGAACAAGCCCGTATGATGTTTTTAGACTTGTGTGCATGTTTGGTTTGGAGCCACGAAGGCTAGGGTATGCTACAGAGTGTCTAGACTTAGAAAAATACCCCAACAACTGAACATCTAGTGTGCCTCAGATCTCGCAAATGCGAGGTCGGGCTTCGCAAATGCGAAGCCAATGGCCAGCCTCAGATCTCGAAAATGCAAGGTCCTGGGTTGCAAATGGGAAGGGACCTGTTCGCAAATGCGAGGTCGGGCTTCGCAAATGCGAAGCCAATGGCCAGCCTCAGATCTCGAAAATGCAAGGTCCTGGGTTGCAAATGGGAAGGGACCTGTTCGCAAATGCGAGGTCCTGTTCGCATTTGCGATATCTCTCCGGAAAGCCCAGAGTTCGCAAATGTGAACTCCAGTTCGCAAATGCGAGACCCGCAACCTGTTATATCAACCTTTTGACGGGATTTTCACTTCTTTTTCAATTTTCTAAAACCCTAAACCTCCATAGGCAATTTTCCAAAGACCCAAACTTCTCCAAACCATTGGTAAGTGATCTATAACTAATTTCTTTCAATTCCTAACAACTTTTAACAAGATTACAACAAAAAATCTAGAGTTTTCATGGTAAAAATTTGGTTTTTGGGTAAAACTTAGAAATTTCAAATTTTGAGGAATTGGACCTTGAATTGAGTTCAGATTCCAATACCAATTGTATATCCGGGCTCGGGGGAGATTGGGTAAAGGGGTTTTGGTCTGAACCTCGAGTTTAGACCAAGCAGGTCCGGGGTAGATTTTCGAATTTGGATAGGAAAACTTAGGAAAACTATTGTTTTTCAATAAAGATGATTCCTTTAGGCTATGATTTATAACATTGAACAAATTGTGATTAGATTCGAGCGGATTAGAGGAAAATTCTAAAGGAAAGGCAGTACTAGAGCAGTGAAGTGCTTGTTAGATCGAGGTAAGTGCTTCGTTTAACCTTGACTTGAGGGAGTAGGAATCCCCAACTTGATTGTTATGTGAAATTGCTTGTGTGTAGTGTATAGTTGAGGTGACGAGTACCTATGCACTACTAAATGGTTGATTAAACATGATCCCTTTTCTGTTTCCCATTCATTTGCTGCACGGTTTAACTGTTTTATGATTGTTGAGGTTTACATAGCTAATTGCTTTCATTAGATTATTGCCAAGTATTATTGCAAGTGTGTTAAAAGTGTTGGCTGTTCTCTTGATTTGGTTGTGGTACTTAAAGGTTGAGCTGGATGACAGCGTTACGATGTTTTCATATACTTTGGTTGGTCTCATTATGAAATAATATGGGATTCGTCTTATGAGCAACACTGTTTTCTATTTACAATTGTTAAGATAAAAGTGTTGTGAAAGGCTTGGCCTGAATTGTGAAAGTTCTTATAAATAAATAAATGGATATGATATGTCTGGTGGGAGCGGGTTGCACGCCGCAACAATGATAGTGACAAGGGTGGACAGGTGGTAATGGGCGGTACGTCGCAACAATGATAGTGACAAGGGTGGACATGTGGCATCGGATTGCACGCCGCAATAATGATAGTGACAAGGGTGGACACTTATGTTTTACTGGATTTCAAAAAGAATATTTTTACTGGTTTTTTGGAACATAAGGATTTGAAACGTACATATTTGAAAACTTACTGTTTTACTCTATTATTTTTTCGTATTTCGTACTTCTATTTTGAAAGTCATAACTTTGGAAGTGTTGGAAATCTATGTGAGATTTTGGTTACAGTTGCGTCACGACCCCAAATCCTAACATGCCGTGATGGCGCCTATCGTGGAACTAAGCTAGCCAACACTCATAATTTTCATATTTTTATTTTCAAATATCTCAATTTATATTCAGCGTTCATAACACACATATAAATTTCGAAATCTTTAAGAAAACAATTAAGCTAACAGTCTACAACTGTCCCCAAGACCTGAAGTCAACATGTCATGAAAATCTACGAAATAAATTAACTCTGCTATTGTCATAGACAAAGTCTAGGAATAATATATTAATACTAACTAAGGAAGGAAAATGGAGAAGGTGTGGACGCTAAACAGCTACCTTGAAATCCCGTGAACTGCTGCTACGAGCAAAGACAGCTACTGCTCCGGACCGTCACCTGGATATGTGCACAGAGGCACAAGGAGTCTTTATGAGTACGCCAACTCAGTAGTAATAAAAATAAATCATAGTCTGAGAATTATCAACCACACAATACAGATACACCAATTCACAAAAGCCAGTAAAACACCAAGTCACCAGATAGTATTCATCAAATACATGAGTTCAAAAATCAATTTCCAGAAATCCTTTGAAACAAGTGTAATCTCAGTATATCTCAGTAAAATTCTCAGAAAAAACCAGTTTGAAAACGAAGTAAATCATAGTTCGAAAACTCAGTAAACATCTTCATAAAACTGCCCCTTGGGCCATAATCATTTCTCGTAACAATTTCTTTCAGTATCAGCCCATCAGGCAACCTCACAATCACTCTGCCCATCAGGCAACCTCACAGTCACTCTGCCCATCAGGCAACCTCAGAGTCACTCTGCCCATCAGGTAATCTCACAGTCACTCAGTCTCAGCGTCGCGGGCAATATCACTCATTAGGTACCTGCGCTCACTAGGGGTGTGTACAGACTCCAGAGGGGATCCTACAACCCAAGTGCTATAAACAAGCAACATCATGACATAAATCACTCACAATATTGGCCAGCAGCCACACTCATATCATAACATCCTCACAATATAGGCCAACAGCCTCACTCAGTCAGACACTCTCAATTTTCCCTTCAGGCCATAAAAATACCGGGTCCTCGACCCAAAAACAGTGTTTCATTTTCAATAAATAGTATCAAAATACTTTGAGTGTAAAAACAATTATCAAGAAAAGACTGAGTGAAAATCATAACATATCAAGTGAGGAAAATAGTAAAAACAGCCCCCAAGGGGTAAACAGATCGGCACTAGGCCCCAAACATGGCTTACAACCCAATCATATCAAAATATATATCAATACTATTAAGCATAGGCTTAAAAATCGGTTTCGCAACTCAATATTTGCCTAAATAGGGAATATATTTCCAAAGTTCCTACCTTTGCATTCAAAAACCCGTGAAAGGGTGCAGAGTCCGGGGTTTCATACCTTCAGAAAAGGATTTAAAGACATTACTTACCTCGAACTAGCCTGGAAACTATTCCGCAATACGCTTGCCTATCGAATCAACTCCCGAGTGCTCCAAATCTACCAAGTTTAGATTTTTATCATCAAATTATGCTTAAGGAATGAATTCCAATTGAAAATACATATTTTAGCTCCAAACCCGAAATTTGCTAATACTCGACCCCTGGGCCCGCATCCCGGAACTCAGAAATTTTTATACCAAAATGTTCTTCGTCATCTTCTAAGTCCGTACATATAAAGAACGCTAAAATCACAGTTCGTTTGACCCCTCAAATCGACCCCTAAAGGTCTCATAATCTCAAGCCCTAACCCCACCTTTTTCCACTGCTTTTCATGAATTAAACACTGTGATTATGTTCCTTAATCACCTATTATCAAGTTTTAAGGTCCAAAATACTTACCTCGACGAAGAACAATGATTTCCCTTCTTCAAATCGCCTCAAAACCTCTCTTCCCGTTAAACAATGGTGTAAAAATGTGTTAGGGCCGCGAAAGGGTTTTAATTTAACTGACTAGGTATTACTCTCCACGATCGCGGTCAATGGACCGCGTTCGCACTGTGTTTTTCCCACTGACCCACGCGATCGCAGCACAAAGCACGCGACCGCACAGTGCTTACTCAGCCCCCCAAGCGCCTGACCGTGTGCGATCGCACTACCTTCTACGCGATCGCACTGCTTTGACTCCCTCTACTCTGCGATCGCACCTCCTCACCTGCGATGGCACAGTGCCATTTCCTGGGCTTCACCAACTGACCTGTGCGATCGAATACAACCCCCTGCGATTGCATAGAGGAAAATTATACCTGTAACACACTAGCAAAAACTGCTATTTTCTAAGTCCAAAAGTGTCCGTTAATAACCCGAAATCAATCCCGAGCCTCTCGGGACCCTAACCAAACATACTAACACGTCACATATGATCATTCAAACTTAGTTTCACCCTCAGAACACCAAAACTAACATCAAAACACCAAAATTACATCGGATTCAAGCCTAAGAAGTTTGATATTTCTAAAATCCACCAATGATGCCGAAACTATCCAAAACAACTCCGATTGACCTGAAATTTTGCAGACATGTCTAGAATGACATTACGAACCTGTTCCAATTGTCGGAATTCCATTCCGACCCCGATAGCCTATTTTCCACTGCCGACCGGAAATCACCAAAAACTAACTTTCGCCAATTCAAGACTAATTCTACACCGGACATCACAAAATTATTATGAACACACTCCTAAGTCCCAAATCACCTAACGAAGCTATTCGAACCGTAAAATCCGCATTCCAAGGTTGTTTACCAATAAGGTAACTCTCAGTTGACTTTTCCAACTTTAAGGCTATTTTTAAATACTAAGTGACTAATTTCTCATTATAACCATTTCGATTTCAAGCCTACCAACTCTAACACATCAATAACAGTATAGCCAACCTATGAAAAGTCAATAACAATAATTATAATACAAATTCTACGGAACGATCGGCTGGGTCGTTACATTCTCCCCTACTTAAACACACGTTCGTCCTCGTACGTTCCTAGAGTTGTTCCAAACACCACCAAAATGCTGTGTAACCTACCATTCACATATTCGGAGGTGATTCCATGTCACCTTACCCCATATAGGTCTAATAGCACAACACAGTTAAAATTTCGAAGTCCGATCCTAACCCATTAACATTAGAACTAAATTTCCACTTCTGAAATGATTTACAAGTTCTAATCCCACAACTATTAGCTGAAAGAGTCTGAACATGCTGTATCAAGCCATATCCGCAACACAAGATGAAATCACATAATATACCGCATGACTCAACACTCATAGTGATGACTCCTAATCACAATAACTATTCAAAACAACCCAATACCGGTAAATAACCTCTTATCAAACAAAGCCTTGCTTTAACACCTTCATATGGTGCCGATGAAGAAAGAAACACGTAGAAACCAGCAACCATTCGCCCGATCAGCATCAATACCATCCAGAGCCAAACTTGTGCAACTCGTGCACTCAATAACAACATCCTAAGAGCTCAATTCATAAAATAGAGAAGACTCACACGAGAGGACTATCCTGTCATTACTCTTGCCATTACCACATCATGCTAAAATCCTGATACACATCGTGAAACCATATCACACAATTCCTACACCAAGGATCATCCCTCTACTTAACTCTGCTACAAAGCGTGACCCCATCTAAGACCATATGAAATACTCCAAGCCACCCTGCTCAAAATCCATAACCATGCGAAATTCGACATCAATTACTGAAAGTGCATTGCCATAACCACGGGGAAATCGGACGATACCATGCCACCTGAACCACAAAGAACATAACCAATACGTCTCAATCCTGAAACACCCATACTGGCCTACCAATAACTCTAAGTCAACTCTGGTCACCCACAACAGGTAGATAACTCTCCGAACGTTCATAACGACTAAATCATGACATATACTAACACCTGACTAGCTTTGCTCGCATCCTCGTAGTTCACAACTACAATGTTCATGAAAACTCCCAGTCTCAAAAATCCATGAGGCGCACCAATTACTATATCTGATCCCAATTCCACCACTCGAATATATAACATGTCTCTAATACTCAATCATTCCACGGGGATACTCCTATAATTCTTCTTTGCCACCAACAAACTTGAATATCGACAGTCGATCCAACAAGAGAGCGCCGTAACTCCAATGATGCACCCTTACTCAAACACATTGCCTTAAACACATCGTCCTTTATGAATGTATACTCTTATCCAGCCACCCAATAGTGGTCTCCTTTACCTATCATCTGAAACTGCCAGTTCTGACCTTCCTTTCAGAACTGAACCGTGACCTCACATATGCCACTCTCCACTATACATAAAATACCGCATACACCATGCAATCCTATGATAAATATGAGAACTTCATGCTCCATTCCTAGCCACAAACAACTACGTACCCAACTAGCCAAGAACTTTCCATTGATCCCATTTAGAAGCAAAATCACTATACATCACATGGCCCTCACGCTAGTAGAAATATACATCTCCAACCGTGGTATAAATCATCAAGAACTCCCGAATAACATTTGTACAACACCAACCCGTCAGGCCTGAATCCTTCTAACTCAACCAAGCTACGCATGCCACCAAATTCCAAGAGAATTGCTAAGAAAACACATGTAACAACTCATTACCTTATAAACACCCAAAGAACTAACCATATCCCTTATCATGCCGATCCGACATACCACCAAGTTGTCCTATTTATCCAAGTTCCTTCGGACTTACCTTCGAATTGATACTTCTTCTTTCCATAATACCGCAATTCTCAATCCCGACTCACCGCACGAAACCCGAGCATAAAAATATACCATCTAAGGCTCATAAGACGCTGAATACTCCCTCAATTATCCCGAAATGCACCACATTAGAAATACTTACCCTAAAGAGACTTCCTGCGAATTTAAAGTCATTACCTTCACTTTCCTGATAGTGATGGATAGAATCCATGATAATGCAAATACACCACAAGCCTTGACACTTTCCCCGTAAATCTCAGTTCTAGCCGTTCTCACACCTTGAAGATCCTCGATCGCTACATATAACCTTGAATCCGTCTAAACCATTCTCGAATGTCATTTACTCTACGCAATTTCAATTATACTAACCAAGTAAACAGAACGGCCTGACCCCGCTTGCAATCCACATACTAGGAAAGTAATCCACACCCTTGAAGCAACAAGCAAACTCATACATTTCACACTCTACACTTACTAGTACAACTCAATCATTCAATGAATTCCACTATCCGTAAAGTACATTACATCTTGTATCGAAGAAATTTCCATCACTCGAGTCATTCCCAGACTCCACCTCTGTAGGTCATAACTGATTCACCAACATAACTCAAACTGAAACCAATACAACACATAATCGTGTAATCAACTTATCAATAATGAACTCCCCCACTTGGCTCAAAGCCAAGGATCAAGACAAACAGTAACTCACAATGCCCATATGCTATCACTTCCACCATACTGTGGTGAGATTCAACTAGATCCTTCATAAGCTCATATGACCCAAACTATCTAACCCTCAAATCGAATACAAACCTCGCATCCACCATTGAAATGGTCATGCCAACTTCCACAAGCGATCTAAACTCAAATTACAACATACATCATTTACTGGTAGAAACTTACTACATATCAACATAAGGACCACACACTTCGGGACAACCCGCAGGAGATACCCCTGCCTGCTTAGCCTCAACTGATATCTCTCTATACACTTCCGAAGATCATAGCTATTACTCAATCGCTTTACTCTCCTACATCAGAACACAACTAATTCCTGCCCTTGAGACATCACAATAAGCGGTATAAAAACCTGAAGTTGATGGCAATACTAACATTGGAGCTGTGGTCGAGGAATCTTGAGCTTATGGAAGCTTTACTCACACTCATCTGGCCACATGGATACCTTCACTGGACACCACGTGTCCCAAGAATGCTACTGAACTGAGCCAAAAATTCACACTTGGAGAACTTCGCACAAAGCTTCTCCTCCCTATATCCTTGTGATACCATCATCAAATGCCGAGTATGCTATCCCTGGCTACATGAGTATGACAGGATGCCATCAATAAATACAATAACAAAGGAGTGCAATCACTGCCTGAATACACCGCTAATCAAATACATGAATGCTACTGGAACATTGGTCAGCTCAAAAGACATCACAGGAACTCAGAACATAACAGGAAAACCCACTTCACTCCACAACTAAACTACACGAGAGGTCCTTCAATACTCATAACTCGAAGCCATATTCTAACTAAATACAGAAGTCAAATAATCAATGGTTCTTGCCACATCTCCCGCTAATTAATTTTGGTCACAATCAAACAACCTGAATACATCTAACTATCCGATCACACTCACCATATAGTCATCTAGTCACAAAGTTCCATCAATAAGGACACAAACGTACATATAAGTCTCCCAACACATGTGCTCACCCAAATGAAATCTCAACACTCAATCAACAGACAAAATTCGGCCCCAAGTCCTTCCGACTGGCCCATTATTAACATGTTAAAAATCACATCTCACCCATGGAAGTCACAAGCCGCCGATGCACAACTGATACCAAGAGTTCGCGTGCACATTCGAATACATGAAAGGAATTCAAAGAGTTACGCTTTTGGCTGAATAAATGGATTCGCACGATAAGAATTCAAGAATGTGGAATGTTTCCTAAGGGTTCTGCAGCCTCTCGAAGATAAGTACAGACGTCTCCATACCGATCCGCAAGACTCTACTAAACCTACTCATGACTGTTGAGTCCTATGCAACCTAGAGCTCTGATATCAACTTGACACGACCCCAAATCCTAACAGGCCGTGATGGCTCCTATCGTGGAACTAGGCTAGCCAACACTCATAATTTTCATATTTTTCTTTTCAAATATCTCAATTTATTTTCAGCAATTCATAACACGCATATAAATTTCGAAATCTTTAAAAAAACAATTAAGCTAACAGTCTACAACCGTCCCCAAGACCTGGAGTCAACATGTCATGAACATCTACGAAATAAACTAACTATGCTATTGTTATAGAAAAAGTCTAGGAATAATATATTAATACTAAATAAGGAAGGGAAATGGAGATGGTGTGGGCACTGGACAGCTACCTCGATATCCCGTGAACTGCTGCTACGAGCAAAGACAACTACTGCTCTGGACCGTCACCTGGATCTGTGCACAGAGGAAGAAGGAGTCTTTATGAGTACGCCAACTCAGTAGTAATGAAAATAAATCACAGTCTGAGAATTATAAAACACACAGTACAGATACACCAATTCACAAAAGCTAGTAAAACACCAAGTCACCAGATAGTATTCATCAAATACATGAGTTCAAAAATCAATTTTCAGAAAACCTTTGAAACAAGTGTAATATCAGTATATCTCAGGAAAAAAAACAGTTTGAAAACGAAGTAAATCATAGTTCGAAAACTCAGTAAACATCTTCATAAAACTACCCCTCGGGCCATAATCATTTCTCGTAACAATTTCTTTCAGTATCAGCCCATCAGGCAACCTCACAATCACTCTGACCATCAGGCAACCTCACAGTCACTCTGCCCATCAAGCAACCTCACAGTCAATCTGCCCATCAGGCAACCTTACAGTCACTCAGTATCAACACCGCGGGCAATATCACTCATTAGGTACCTGCGCTCACTAGGGGTGTGTACGGACTCCAGAGGGGCTCCTACAACCCAAGCGCTATAAACAAGCCACATCATGGCATAAATCACTCACAATTTTGGCCAATAGCCACACTCATATCATAACATCCTCACAATATAGGCCAGCAGCCTCAC
The DNA here is from genome assembly GCA_005239495.1 of Nicotiana undulata. Classification (NCBI taxonomy): domain Eukaryota; kingdom Viridiplantae; phylum Streptophyta; class Magnoliopsida; order Solanales; family Solanaceae; genus Nicotiana; species Nicotiana undulata. The sequence goes on from ML259006.1 coordinate 15,252, forward strand.
TCAGTCAGACACCCTCAATTTGCCCTTCAGGCCATAAATATACCGGGTCCTCGACCGAAAAACAATGTTTCATTTCAATAAATAGTATCAAAATACTCTGAGTGTCAAATCAATTATCAAGAAAAGACTGAGTGAAAATCATAACATATCAAGTGAGAAAAATAGTAAAAACAGCCCCCAAGGGGTAAACAGATCAGTACTAGGCCCCACACATGGCTTACAACCCAAATCATACCAAAATATATATCAATACTATTAAGCATAGGCTTAAAAATTTGTTTTGCAACTCAATAGTTTCCTAACTAGGGAATATATTTCCAAAGTTCCAACCTTTGCATTCCATAACCCGTGAAAGGGTGCAGAGTCCGGGGTTTCATACCCTCAGAATAGGATTTAAAGACATAACTTACCTCAAACTAGCCCGGAAACTATTCCGCAATACGTTTGCCTCTCGAATCAACTCCCGAGTTCTCCAAATCTACCAAGTTCAGATTTTTATCATCAAATTATGCTTAAGGAATAAATTCCAATTGACAAATACCAATTTTAGCTCAAAACTCGAAATTTTCTAAAAGCCGACCCCCTGGCCTGCGTCCCGAATCTCAAAAAATTTTATACCAAAATATTCTTCGTCATCTCCTGAGTCCGTACATATAAAGAACGCTAAAATCGGTGTTCGTTTGACCCCTCAAATCGACCCCTAAAGGTCTCATAATCTCAAGCCCTAACCCCACCTTTTTCCACTGCTTTTCATGAATTAAACACTGTGATTATGTTCCTTAATCCCCTATAATCAAGTTTTAAGGTCCAAAATACTTACCTCCACGAAGAACAATGATTTCCCTTCTTCAAATCGCTTCAAAACCTCTCTTCCCGTTCAAATATGGTGTAAAAATGTGTTAGGGTCGCGGAAGGGTTTTAATTTAACTGACCAGGTATTACTATCCGGGATCGCGGTCAATGGCCCGCGTTCGCACTGTGTTTTTCCCACTGACCTACGCGACCGCAGCACAAAGCACGCGACTGCACAGTGCTTACTCACCCCCCCACGCACCTAACCCTGTGCGATCGCACTACCTTCTACGCGATCACACTGCTTTGACTCCCTCTACTCTGCGATCACACCTCCTCACCTGCGATTGCACAGAGCCATTTCCTGGGCTTTTCCAACTGACCTATGCAATCGCATAGAGGAAAATTATACCTGTAACACCTAGCAAAAACTGCTATTTTCTAAGTCCAAAAGTGTTCGTTAATCACCGAAAATCAACCCCGAGCCCCTCGGGACCCCAACCAAACATACTAACACGTCACATATGATCATTCAAACTTGTTGCACCCTCGGAACACCAAAACTAACATCAAAACACCAAAATTATATCGGATTCAAGCCTAAGAACTTTGATATTTCTAAAATCCACCAATGATGCCGAAACTATCCAAAACAACTCCGATTGACCTGAAATTTTGCAGACATGTCCAAAATGATATTACGAACCTGTTCCAACTATCGGAATTCCATTATGACCCCAATAGCCTATTTTTCACTGCCGACCGAAAATCACCAAAAATGAACTTTTTCCAATTCAAGCCTAATTCTACACTGGACATCAAAAAATTATTCTGAACACACTCCTAAGTCCCAAATCACCAAACGAAGCTATTCGAACCGTAAAATCCGCATTCCAAGGCTGTTTACCAATAAGTCAACTCTCAGTTGACTTTTCCAACTTTAAGGCTATTTTTAAAGACTAAGTGACTAATTTCTCATTATAACCATTCCAATTTCAAGCCTACCAACTCTAACACATCAATAACAGTATAACCAACCTATGACAAGTCAATAACAGTAATTATAATACAAATTCTACGGAACGACCGGCCGGGTCGTTACAAGCTGAGGCCTGGAATAGGCGACTGAGTTATATTATTCATTGTTGCAATTTACCTTCCTTGCCTATGTAGAATTGTTTTCTTGTTTCTTTTATACATATATTGTTACATGTTAAGTTATAATTGCCCCTCCTTAGCCTCGTCACTACTTTGTCGAGGTTAGGCTCGACACTTACTCAGTACATGGGGTCGGTTATACTGATACTTTACTCTGCACTCTTTTGTGCATATCCAGGTACTGACCAGCGTTAAAAATTTTTAGTAGCGGTCATCCATCATTCGGAGACACGAGGTATATCTTCCGACGTTCGCAGATCCCTGGAGTCTTCTTATAGTTATTAGAGACTGTTTTATTTTTCTCAAAATAGATATATTATTTTCTTTCAGCCCATTATTTATAGTATTCTTAGAAGTTCGTGAATTGTGACACCAGACCCTGGGGTAGTCTTATAGGTATATGATTAGTTCATGGCTCGGGTTAATTATTAGTTGATTATTGTATTTACGAAGTTATCCGCTGGAAATCATTAGATCTAATTTACTTTAAAGTTGTTTTGTTGTGTTTAAGTAAATAATTAAAGGAAAATAGCTAGTCGAGTTCTAACATTGGCATGCCTAGCAAGTGTGGTTTTAGGTGCCATCGCGACACTAATATGTGTACTAAGTTGGTTGCTCTAGGAAACAATGATGTCTTGCAAGGCACTACTGAAACCGTTGTGTAATATGCAGTAACTGGATGCTTAGCTATTTATATATTTTCCCTTATTGCTCAAAACAAATTTGATTGTTCACCTTACATATTCGGAGTAGTTCACATTCATCTCCATCGAGTTAAGTTTTGTTTCACTAGTTCACATTCCTCTCCCTCGAGTTAAGTTTGTTTTACTCACTATTTTCGTCACTAATGTCAATAGAACCGATATGCTTATTTCCTTAATTTTATTTATGTGTGTGTACTTTATATTTGAGGACTATGATTCTTCTTCAAAAGAGTTAGATATATAAGATACAATATACTCCCTACATCCTAAAAGGGATGATACATTTCAAATTTTTGTGACTTTTCAATATGTCTTTTAAATATTTTAAAGTATTAATTATTATAACTTTAATACGTTTTATGTCGTTTCGAAATATGTAAATTTTAATTATAAAAGCTCAAAAATTTTATATTCGAATTTACTATTAAAATTAAGAAGTTTAAAAACTCTCAACACTGAAACTATCTTTTTGGAAACAAGTAAGTACCATTTTCTGCAACTTAAATTTTGTCCTTTAACTTTTTTTAATATAGTTCAAAATATATTCTTTGCTAATAATTTATGTAATTTTTAAAAATGATCATTCTCATTGGCAGGAGCGAATTAGATTGTCCTAACTATGTTCAGATGACTACCCTTTGTCGAAAAATTGAATTGTGTATATATGTTATTAAGTTTTAGAGGTATATAATATCTATTGAACGCTCTTTGTCAGAAAAAATTGTTACTTCTTTTAAGTTTTAACACCGTTGAAAATATTTTTGTCGTTGCCACTGATCATTGGTATGGGTTACATGCGCAACGTGTATGCCCAAAGACTAGTAATTTTATAAAAGAGTGAATACCTTAAAATCCCACTACATTGTCATTTTCTTGTTAGCTACCAATTTAAACTATCTGATTCCCCTAAACTTCTTCTGAACTATATTCTCCTATATATTAAAACCCACTTATTGAATTTTTTGAGGTATGTCTGGTACACACTCCTAACTAACTAAAAAATTCCATATGGCACTACACACGACTATTTACTTAGCTCAAAATTCTTCTAAACTATTACTTTCTTATCAAGTTAATTTTATCCATGGTCATTAAGCTTTTGTGTTGTAACGACCCGGCCGGTCGTTCCATGTAATTAACCCCGTTATTCCTGTTTCGGCCTTGTCATGCATTGCTTAGTTTATTTATGATGTGTTGGGGTCAGTTGGTTCAGGTTCGGAGTGGTCGTGGTGAGAATTGAGACACTTAGTCTCTTAAATTGGCATAATAATTGAAAAACTCAACTGAGAGTTGACTTATTGGTAAACGACCTAGGAATGCATATTTTATGTCTCGGATAGCTTTGTTAGGTGATTTGGGACTTAGGAGTGTGTTCGGAATGTGGATTTGAGGTCCAGTGTAGAATTAGGCTTGAATTGGCGAAAGTTGGTTTCTTGCGATTTTCGGTCAGCAATGGAAAATAGGCTATCGGGGTCGGAATGGAATTCCGAAAGTTGGAGCAGGATCGTAGTGTCATTTTGGATGTGTGTGTAAATTTTCAGGTCATTCAGATGTGTTTTGGTTGGTTTCAGCATCTTTGGTGATTATCAGAAGTTTTAGGAATCTTAGGCTTGAATCATGGGTTGAATTGGAGTTTCGATGCTATTTTGGGTGTTCCGAGGGTTCGACTAAGTCCGGGTAATAATTTATGGCTTGTTTGTATTTTTGGTTGGGGTCCCGAGGCGCTCGGGTTGAATTCGGATGGTCGTCGGAAGGTTTAGAGTTGAGAAAACGCAGCTGAAGTGCTACTGGTGCTGCCCATCTGGTATGGCCGCACCTGCAGAGATTTGACGCAGCTGCGATCCCCACAGGTGCGGAGTTTGGCCAGCTGGGGAAAGGCCGCATGTGCGAGGTATTGGCCGCACCTGCGGAAGCGCAGGTGCGGAAGAAGGCCGCAGGTGCGATGCTGGTGACTTAAGTCAAGTGCGCAGGTGCGCACCTTGGACCGAGGGTGGGAGTCCGCAGGTGCGGGACCACTGACCAGAAGAGTATAAATTCATGCCTTCGTGATTTTGAGCCATTTTCTTCAATATTTCATCCGGGATTAAGCTTTGGGAGAGGGTTTTGAAGGAGGAAACTCAAAAAGGACTTTGTTGAGGTAAGATATTTGAACCTAAAACTCGTTTCTATGTGAATTTTAGACTGAAATAGGGTGAAATTAAGGGGAAAATCAGTGTGTAAATTGGGGGTTAGGGCTTGGGTAATTGGAGACTTTGATTGAGTAATTCAAGGGGCAATTGTGGTCCGATTTTGATGTTCTCGGTATGTATAGAATTGTGGGAGGATAAGGATTCTGGTTTTGTGACTTTTATTGAATTCCGAGACGTAGGCTCAGGGGGTCGGGTTTGGCCAATTTTGGAAATTGTGCCTAATTTTGATAGTTTTCGAATGGGTTTCGTCTTCCTAGCATATTTTGATGTTATTAATCTGATTTTGATAGACTCGGAGCATTTTGGAGCCGATTCGAGGGGCAAGAGTACCGCGGAGTAGCTTTTCGGTCTGGTTTGAGGTAAGTAATGACTATAAATATTTTCCTAAGGATATGAAACCCCGTACTTAGCATCTTCTCACTGTTTTGGAGTGACGCACATGCTGGATGACGAGTGTATGGCGTGAACTGATTTGGGGATCTGGATTTGGTCCTTCCCGTGGCAACTATTGAGTTCTGTAATTGCTTTTAAATCGCATGATAAACTGTATTTCCATACTATTGATATATTTGGGTTGTAAGCCATGTTTGGGGCCTTGTGCCGACCTGTTTAGATTCCTTGGGGGCTATTTTCTGATGTTCCTCACTGTAGTGATTATGATTTACACTCAGTCCATGTTAAACTATTTTCGAGACTCAGACTTGTTTACATTATTTTGTGATATAAAATACTGTTTTGGGTCGAGTACCCTATTTATTGATGGCCCGATTGGCATTTATGAGCGTTTTTGACTGTGTGAGGCCGAGAGCCAATATTGTGAGGATATTATGGATCGGGCTGCATGCCGCAATATGTTACACTGTTATGATATGTGAGAGGCCGAGAGCCTGAGTGATTTATGCCACGAAATGGCTTGATATTAGCGCTTTGGCTGTAGGAGCCCCTCTGGAGTCTGTACATCCCCAGTGAGCGCAGGTACCTACTGAGTGCAAGTGCCGAGTGACGAGTGATTGGGAGGAATGAGTGACAGTGTGGTTTCCCGAGGGGCTGATACTGAGTGATTGTGAGGCATGCTGAGCGACTGATTTTGAGTGATGATTTGCCCGAGGGGAAGTTTATGATACTTGTTTTTGCCTGAGTAGCTATTTATGATACATTTCATTTTTACACTAAAACGTCTTGGGCATTTTTCTGAAATCATTGGAAATCACACTTTTCAAGGGATTTTATTGAATTTGTCTTTTAAAGCGTATTGATTAAATGTATACACTGTTGGGAATAAAGACTGTACTAATGGTGAATCCATGATTTGATCCTATGTGTTCTTACTGTTAAGACTTGATTTATTCTCATAACTACTGAGTTGGCATACTCACATTACACCCTGCACCCCTGTGTGCAAATTCAGGTGGTGGTACCAAGTGCTAGTTTTTCTTACACTTTTGTTGAGCCGAAGTTGGGACATCGAGGTAGCTTGTCACGACCCCAAATCCTAACAGGCCGTGATGGCGCCTATCGTGGAACTAGGCTAGCCAACCATCACTTTACTACGCTTTTGTTCAATCATAACATTTCACAATTAATAATAATCAAGCAACCATAGCAAAAATTTATATAAATAAGTCTTAACGTCCAAAAAAATAGTCTAACAACCTCCCAAGAACTGGAGTCAATAGTCATGAGCATCTAAGAACAAAAAAATCTAACTCTGCTAAAACTATAATATATGTCTCTGAATCAAATGCTAAGACTAAATAAGGAAGCGAAACGGAGAAGCTGTGGACGCTGGACAGCTACCTCGAAATCCCGTGAAAATGCTGCTATCAAACCTGCGTCAGCTACTGCTGCGAGCTAGCACCTGGATCTGTGCTCAGAGGCACAGGGAGTCTTTATGAGTACGCCAACTCAGTAGTAATAAAAATAAATCACAGTCTGAGTAATATAAACACACAGAAAAGATACACAATTCCACAAAACCAGTGAAACACCAAGTCACCATGTAACATTCATCAATTATAAGTTCGAAATCAGTTTTCAGAAATCCCTTGAAAGCAAGTGCAATATCAGTATATCTCCATAAAATTTCTCAGTAAAACCAGTTTGAAAACGAAGTAAATCATAGTTTGAAAACTCAGTAAAATCTTTCATAAAACTGCCCCTCGGGCCATAATCATTTCTCGAAACAATATTTTTCAGTATCAGCCCATCAGGCAACCTCACCATCACTCTGCCCATCAGGCAACCTCACAATCACTCT
>ML259008.1:0-32830 GCA_005239495.1 Nicotiana undulata
ATTCGACCCCAACCTTGTTGGGTTACTATATTTGACAACGATCGCTTGAACTCTTTTAAGGTGGAAATTGAGCGTATCATTGGTCTAGGCCAATCTTTCACTGCTTCAATCTTTTGGGGATCAACTTGAATTCATTCCCTAGAGACTACATGACCCAAAAACGCAACTGATTCTAGCAAAAACTCACATATCGAAAATTTAGCATACATGCGGTGCTGATGAAGATTCTGCAGAACTGCTCTAAGGTGATTAGCATGATCTTCCCGACTCCGCGAGTAGACAAGGATGTCATCAATAAAAACAATCACGAAGGAGTCTAGAAATGGCTTGAAAATCTGATTCATAAGATCCATAAAAGCTGCTGGAGCATTGGTCAGCCCAAAGGACATTACCAAAAATTCAAAATGACCGTAACGAGTCTTGAAGGCGGTCTTAGGAATATCCTGCTCTCTGATCTTCAACTGATGATACCCAGACCGTAAATCAATCTTTTATAAGAACCTAGCACCTTGCAACTGATCGAACAAATCATCTATCTGAGGCAGTGGATATTTATTCTTGATGGTGACCTTGTTAAGTTGCCGGTAATCAATACACATTCGAAGCGATCCATCTTTCTTTCTGACAAAAAGAACAGGTGCGCCCCAGGGCGACACACTGGGCTGAATGAAACCTTTTTCTAATAGATCTTTTAATTGCTCCTTTAACTCTCTCAATTCTGCTGGCGCCATTCTGTATGGTGGAATAGATATTGGTTGCGTATCTCTCAATACATCAATCCTGAAATCAATCTCTCTATTTGGCGGAATCCCAGGTAACTCATCCGGAAACACTCCCAGAAACTCATTCACGACCGGCACAGAAAGGTGCCCCATTTAAATGGTCAGATGAGTGCGAGGTGATCTTTCAGAAGCTCAAGACAACCTTGACTTCAGCTCCGGTATTGGTGTTACCATCAAATTCGGGTTCCTTCACGGTGTATTGTGATGCTTCTCGAGTTGGCCTTGGAGCAGTGTTGATGCAGGATGGCAGGGTGATTGCATATGTGCCTCGACAATTGAAAGTCCATGAGAAGAATTATACTGATCATGACTTGAAATTGGCAGCCATTGTTCATGGATTAAAATTTTGGAGGCACTATCTTTATGGCGTGTCGTGTGAGGTTTTTACTGACCATCGTTGTCACGACCCCAAATCCTAACAGGTCGTGATGGCGCCTATCGTGGAACTAGGCTAGCCGACCATCACATGACTACACATTTGTTTTAATATAATTTCAAAAGAACATTAATAATCAGCAAAATGAGCATAAAATAATTTCTTTAAGTCTTTAAGCATCGATAATATAATTCAACAGTCTAAACTAATCCCTCAAGACTGGAGTCAACTGATCACGAGCATCTAAGAAATAAACTAACTTTGCTAATGTCATAATAATGTCTATGAATCAAATACTAAATACTAAATGAAGAAGGGAAATGTAGAAGCTGCGGACGCTGGACAACTACCTCGAAAATCCCAAACGCTGATGACAACGAGCTCAGACGACTACTGCTCCGAACCGGTACCTGGAGCTGCACACAGGGGTGCAGGGAGTAATGATGAGTACGCCAACTCAATAATAATGAAAATAAATCATAGTCTGAGAATAAGAAACACACAACACATATAAACCAATCCACAAAACAGTAAACCATCAAGTCTCAATACAGTATACATAAGTTCAAAAACAAATTTCCATTAAATCCTTTGAAACAAGTATATTTTTCCAACATTTCTCAGTTAAACTCTAAGTAATATCAGTTTAAAAAATGAAGTGAAACATAGTCAAAAACTCAGTAAAATATCATCATAGAACTTCCCCTCGGGCCATAATCATCACTCAGCATCAGCCCCTCGGGCAACCTCACTGTCACTCATGCCTCCCAATCACTCATCACTCGGCACTCACACTCAGTAGGTACCTGCGCTCGCTGGGGGGTGTACAGACCCCGGAGGGGCTCCTACAGCCCAAACGCTATAAACAAGCCAAATCATGGCATCAATCGCTCTCAGGCACTCGGCCTCTCTCATATCATAACATCCTCACAATATTTTCCCTCGGCCTCACTCAGTCAGACACTCTCAGCATGCCACTCGGGCCATAAATAAAATGGGGTTCTCGACGCAAAATAGTGTTACATTTCAAGAAATAGTAATATCATCAAGTAGGAGTGTCAACAATTTCACAAGAAGGAATGAGTGTAAAATCATAGTTTCAAAGTGAGGAATATTAGTAAAATAGCCCCCAAAGGATTAGAACAGATCGGCACTAGGCCCCAAACATGGCTTACAACCCAAATATATCAAAACATGATAATACTATAAAACATATGCTTTAAAAGCAGTTTCGCAACTCAATAGTTGCCTAAAAAGGAACATACTTCCAAATTTCTAGTTCGTGCACGCCCCACACTTGTCATCCAGTGTGTGCGTCACTCCAAATCCGTGAAAGGATGTAATGTCCGGGGTTTCATACCCTCAGGACGGACAGGATTTAAAGACATTACTTACCTCAAACTAGCCCGAAAAGCTACTCTACAACATGTTTGCCTCTCGAATCAACTTCCGACTGCTCCAAATCTACCAAGTTCAGATTCATAACATCAAAATATCCTAAAGGATTGAAACCCAATCGAAAAATCTCAACTTTATGCACAAAACCCGAAATTAGTTAAAAACCTGACCCCCGGGCCCACGTCTCGGAACTTGGCAAACTTTATACCAAAACGATCCTCATCATCTCACGAGTCTGTACATATAAATAACTCTGAAATCGGAGTCCGTTTGACCCCTCAAATCGTCCCTGAAAGGTCTCTTAAACTCAAACCCTAGTTTCACCTTTTTTCTACTGATTTTTCCCAATTAAACACTTCAAAAACACATAATCTTGTCGGATTATTCAATGATAATTTAATATTGTGGAGTAGAAATGATCACAAGTGACTTACCTCAAGATTTCCCATGATTTCTTGCTCAAAAATCGCCCCAAGCCGTGTTCTTTCATAAAAAAACGCTAAAATGGGCTAAAAAATAACATCATTGAAAAGACCCAATTCTGGTCGCTAAAAGTAAACTCCCGTCGCTAAAAGTGCCAAATATGGTCGCTAAAGGTGCGCACCAGATCCTGTTGCACCAGCAATGTTTATTTTCACTAAAAAGGCTCTAACTCCACCATACGAACTCGGAATTGGATGATTCTTGTTCCTATGAGTGACAAATAATAATACGAACATAGTCCTTCAATCGAAACTCAATTCGAAGCTCATTTTCTCAGTGCGATACTCATTTCGCTCGTCAAACAATTAACTCACATTTCGCGTCAAAAACCTAATCGCGACTTGATGAAATTAAACCAAAATTTACAGATCACTCCTATAATTCATTATCAAAATTCCGGAAGTCTCGAAATCAAATTTCGATCTCCACAACTAAAAATGGACCTTTGGATCATTATATGCTTATGCTCAAAACGCCAAAATCTTTCAAAAAATCTTCCAAAACTTATCCGAGCTTCATGGGACCCCAACCAAGTATACTAAAAAGTCCCATAATATGACACAAACTTAGTCGAGGCTTCGAATCACCAAAACCAACACAAAAATACTAAATTCACCTTGGATTCAAGCCTATGAACTTTGAAACTTCTAAATTCCACTAAAGATGCTGAAACCAACCAAAATACATCCGAATGACCTGAAAATTTACACACACGTCCAAAATGACACTATGAACCTACTCAAACTTTCGGAATTTCATTCCGACCCTGATAGACTAATTTCCACTGCCGACCGAAAATCGCCAAAAACTTTCGCCAATTCAAACCTAATTCTGCACCGGACAATCAAAACCACATTCCGAACACACTCCTAAGCCTCAAATCACCTACCGAAGCTATCTGAGCCATAAAATCTACATTTCGAAGTCGTTTACCAATAAGTCAACTCCCAGTTGACTTTTTTAACTATTAGGCCAATTTAAGAGACTAAGTGTCTCAGTTCTCACCACGACCACGATCACTCCGAACCCAAAACAACCGACCCAACACATCATAATTAGGTTAATTAACAGATAACAAAGCTAAAACAGGGCAAACGGGAAAAATCTTATGGAATGGCCGATCGGATCATTACATTCTCCCCCACTTAAACATACGTTCGTCCTCGAACGTTCCTAGAGTTGTTCCAAACACTACCAAAATTGCCGTGAAACCTACCATGCACAATACCCGAGGTGATCCAACGTCACCCTATCCCATATAGGTCCGATAACACACATAATTGAAATTCCATAATTCAACCTGAACCATAACCTTAGAACCAAATTCCCACTTCTGAAATACTTACAAGATCAAAATTCCACACCTATAAATTGAATAAAATCTAAACACGCCGTACTAAGCTATATCTGTAACCCATGATGTAATAACATAATATACCGCATGACTCAAACACTCATAGCGACAACCCCTAATCACAATAGCTGCTCAAAGCAACCTAATACCGGTACATAACCTCTTATCAAGCAATGCTTCACTCTGACACTTCCATATACTGCCGATGATGAGAGAACCACGTAGAAACTAGCAACCATTTTTCTGATCAGTTAGACATGAAACTCCCCCTTTTCCGAAAGGAACTAAGGCAGGTTTCTAAGCCAACTTCCGATATCATCCTTCCAACCATGCTGAAGCCAACTCTGATAGTATCCATTCTAGGCCCAATGACATCTTCTCATCCAACACGACCCCTCTAATGACATGATGCACCAATACAATCCAAAGCCATAACATGTGCAATTATGCACTCAATAACAATAACCCACGAACTCAAATCATAGAAACGATTCCCACAAAAGGACTATCCTGCCATAAACAAGTACCATCACGACCCTATGCTAAGAGCCTGCCACACATCGTAAAAGAACATAACCAACACGTCTCAATCCCGCAACACCCAATTACTTACCTTACTTGAATCTTTCTATAAAGCCCCGATAGAACCGCACCCTATGCACATATAACCAACGATCACAACTCCTCGAAACACCAAAAGGTAACTCATAGATCACTCCAAAACACAAATATACTCACTGACAATAACATACCTTAACAATAGCAATTCGGAGTCACAATTGCCGACTCGGTGCAGCACACACACCCATACCGGCCTACCAATAACTCTAAGTCAACTCTGGTCACCCACAGGTAGATAACTCTCTGAAAGTTCATAATGATTGAATCATGGCATATACCAACACCTGACTAGCTTTGCTCGCATCCTCGTAGTTCACAACTACAAAAAAATTAATCTATTTATGAGAACCCCAAGTCTCGAAGTCCATGAAGCGATCTCCACTCCACCGCTCGAATATATAAAACATCCCTGATACTCCATCATTCCATGAGGGATACCCCTAAATTTCTTCCGCGACAGCAAGCAACCTTGAATATCAGCAGTGACCCAACAATAAAGCGTCGTAACACCAATGAAGCATCCTTACTCAAACACATTACCCTAAACACATTGCCCTTTCTGAATGTATACCCTCATCCAGACACACCAATTTGTGATATCATCTACCTAGTCATCTAGAACTGCTCGTGCTGACTAAGAGTTTATGGCCTTCCTTCCATAGCTGAACCGTAACCTCACACATGCAAATCTCAACCCTACACAATATGCCGCCTACACCATGCCCTCTAATGATAAATGTGGGAACTTCATAGTTTCTTCCGAGCCACAAGCAATTACGTACCCCACTAGCCAAGGACTTTCCATTTGATCCCATTTAGAAGCAAATTCAGTATACATCACATGGCCCTCATGCCAGTAGAAAATATAAATCTCTAACCGTGGAAGAAACCGTCAAGAACTTTCCGAATTACATTTGTACAATACCAACTGTCAGGACCGAATCCTTCTAACTCAATCAAGCTACACATGCCACCACATCCCAAGAGAACTGCCAAGAAACACCTGTAACAACTCATTACTTCATAACACCCACACAACTAATCATATCCCTTATCATGCCGATCCGACCTACTACCAAGCTGTCCTATTTATTCAAGTTCCTTCTGACTTACCTTCGAATTGATACTTCCTCTTGCCATAATACCGCAATTCTCAATCCAGACTCACCGCACGAAATCGAAGCATAAAAATATATCGTCTAAGGCCACGCTGGATACTCTCTCAATTATCCCCAATGCACCACATTAAACAAATACTTACCCAGAGACTTCCTGTGAATCTAAATCCATTACCTTCACCTTCCTGATACTGATATGTTGAATCCATGATAATGTAAGAATGCTACAAGTCTTGACACCTTCCACGTAAATCTCAGTTCTAGCCAAATACAAACCTTGAAGATTCCCAATTGCTATATATAACCTTGAATCCATCAGAACCATTATCGAGAGTTATCCACTCTGCACAAATCTCAATTAAACTGATCAAACAAACCAAACGACCTGACCCCATTTGCACACCAACATACTAGGAAGTAACCCACACTTCGAAGCAACCAAGCAAATTCCTACCCCGCACACACTACACCACTTACAATTACAACTCAATCATTCAATAAAATCCATTTACCCAAAGAGTACATTACCACCTGTATCCAAAAATTCCCATTACTCGAGTCATCTCAGACTCCACCTCTGCAGGTTATAACTGATTCACCAGTATACCTCGAACTGAACTCAATGCATTGCATAATCTTGCAACCAACTTATCATTAGCAGCCTCCCCCACTTGGCTCAAAACCATAGATCAAAATAATCAATAACCCACAATACCCATATGCTAACACCGCCGTGATACCATAATCAGATTCAACTAAATCCTTCATAAGCTCATATAGAACTCAAACCATTTAACATCTCAAATCATCTGCATTATCGCATTCACCATTGCAATAGCCGTGCCAACTTCCACAAATGATCTAAACTCAACTTACAACATATAACATCTACTGGTAAAGGAGCACTTGCTATAAAACCACCTAAGGATTACACAACCTCAGGACACCCCGCGGGAGATAACCCCGCCTGCTTAGCCTCAAATTGATATCATCTCTATACCCTTCCAAAAATCATAGCTATCACACAATCACTATACCCTCCTGCATTAAAACACAACCAATGCCTATCCTCGAGGTATCAAAATACGCGGTATAAGAATCTGAAGCTAATGGAAGAACTAACACTGGAGTTGTGGTCAAAGCAATCTTGAGCTTCTGGAGCTCTCTCCACACTCGTCTGACCACTTGAGTACCCTCACTGGACACCACGTTCCCCAAGAATGCTACTGAATTGAGCTGAAACTCACACTTGGAGATCTTCGCATAGAGCTTCTCCTCCCTGAATACTTATAATACCATCCTCAACTACTGAGTATGCTACCTCTAGCTACGAGAGTACGCTAGGATGACATCAATGGATATAATAACAAAGAAGTTCCAACATGGCTGAAACACAATGTTAATCAAATACATGAACGCTGATGGGGCGTCGAACAGCCCAGGAACACCACTAGAAACTCAGAACATAACAGGAAAATCCACTTCACTCTACAACTAAGCTACACGGGAGGTCCTTCAATACACTCACATCTCGAGGTCATAGTCTAACTCAAGACAGAAGTCAAATACCAATGGTTCTTGCTACATCTCCCGCCAATTCATTTGTCATACTCAAACAACCTGAACACATCTAACCATCATAACACACTCACCATGAAATCATCTAGTCACCAAATCCCATCCATAAGAACACAAACGAACATATAAGTCCCCAAATACACGTGCTCACACAACGAAATCTCAACACTCCAGCCACATATAAAATTCGGCCTCAAGTCCTACCGACTGGCCCATTATCAATTTGACAGAAATCACATCTCACCCATGGAAAATCACCAGTCGTGGATACATAGATATTACTGAGCGCTTGCGTGCGCATTCGAATACATGAAATGAATTCAAAGAGTTACGCTTTTGGCTAAATCAATGGATTCGCACAACCAGAATTCAAGAATGTGGGATTTTTCCTAAGGGTTTTGTAGCCTCTCAAAGATAAGTACAGACGTCTCCGTACCGATCTGCAAGACTCTACTAAACCTGCTCATGACCGTTGAGTCCTATGCAACCTAGATCTCTAATACCAACTTGTCACGACCCCAAATCCTAACAGGTCGTGATGGCGCCTATCGTGGAACTAGGCTAGCCAACCATCACATGACTACACATTTGTTTTAATATAATTTCAAACGAACATTAATAATCAGCAAAATGAGCATAAAATAATTTCTTTAAGTCTTTAAGCATCGATAATATAATTCAACAGTCTAAACTAATCCCCCAAGAATGGAGTCAACCGATCACGCGCATCTAAGAAATAAACTAACTCTGCTAATGTCATAACAATGTCTATGAATCAAATACTAAATACTAAATGAAGAAGGGAAATGGAGAAGTTGCGGACGCTGGACAGCTACATCGAAATCCCAAACGCTGATGACAACAAGCTCAGACGACTACTGCTCTGAATCGGTACCTGAATCTGCACACAGGGGTGCAGGGAGTAATGATGAGTACGCCAACTCAGTAGTAATGAAAATAAATCACAATTTGAGAATAAGAAACACACAACACAGATACACCAATCCACAAAACAATAAAACATCAAGTCTCAATATAGTATACATAAGTTCAAAAACAAATTTCCAATAAATCCTTTGAAACAAGTATATTTTTCCAACATTTCTCAGTAAAACTCTCAGTAATATCAGTTTGAAATATGAAGTGAATCATAGTCAAAAACTCAGTAAAATATCATCATAGAACTTCCCCTCGGGCCGTAATCATCACTCATAACAATTTCCATCAGCACCTCACCATCACTCAGCATCAGCCTCCCGGGCAACGTCACTGCCACTCATGCCTCCCAATCACTCATCACTCGGCACTCGGCACTCGACACTTGCACTCAGTAGGTACATGCGCTCACTGGGGGTGTGTATAGACTCCGTAGGGGATCCTACATCCCAAACGCTATAAGCAAGCCAAATCATGGCATCAATCACTCTCAGGCACTCAGCCTCTCTCATATCATAACATCCTCACAATATTGGCCCTCGGTCTCACTGAGTCAGACACTCTCAGCATGCCACTCGGACAATAAATAAAACAGGGTTCTCGACCCAAAATAGTGTTTCATTTCAAGAAATAGTAATATCATCAAATATGAGTGTCAACAATTTCACAAGAAGGAATGAGTGTAAAATCATAGTTTCAAAGTAAGGAATATTAGTAAAATAGCCCCAAGGGGTTAGAACAGATCGGCACTAGGCCCAACATGGCTTACAACCCAAATATATCAAAACATGATAATACTGTAAAACATATGCTTTAAAAAGGAACATATTTCCAAAATTCCAGTTCGTGCGCGCCCCACACTCGTCATCCAGTATGTGCGTCACTCCAAATTCGTGAAAAGATGTAAAGTCCGGGGTTTCATACCCTCAGGACGGACAGGATTTAAAGACATTACTAACCTCAAACTAGTCTGAAAAGCTACTATGCAACACATTTGCCTCTCGAATCAACTTCCGAGTACTCTAAATCTACCAAGTTCAGATTCATAACATCAAAATATGCTAAAGGATTGAAACCCAATCGAAAAATCTCAACTTTATGCAAAAAACCTGAAATTAGTCAAAACCCGACTCCCGAAACCACGTCTCGGAACTCGACAAACATTATATCAAAATGATCCTCATCATCTCACGAGTCCGTACATATAATGAACTCTGAAATCGGAGTCTATTTGACCCCCCAAATCGCCTCTAAAAGGTCTCTTAAACTCAAACCCTAGTTTCACCTTTTTCTACTGATTTTCCCCAATTACACACTTCAAAAACATGTAATCTTGTCGGATTATTCGATGATAATTTAATATTGTGGAGTAGAAATGATCACAAGTGACTTACCTCAAGATTTCCCATGATGTCTTGCTCAAATATCGCCCCAAGCCGTGTTCGTTCACAAAAATTAAACACTAAAATGGGCTAAAAAACATAACAGCATTAAAAAGACCCAATTCTGGTCGTTAAAAGCAAAATCCCGTCGCTAAAAGTGCCAAATCTGGTCGCTAAAGGTGCGCACCAGATCATGTTGCACCAGCAATGTTTATTTTTACTAAACATGCTCTAACTCCACCATACAAACTTGGAATTCGATGATTATTGTTCCTATGAATCACAAATAATAATACGAATATATTCCTTCAATTGAAACTTAATTCAGAGCTCATTTGCTCAGTGCGATACTCATTTCGCTCGTTAAACAATTAACTCACAATTCGCGTCAAAAACCCAATCGCGACTTAATGAAATTAGACCAAACTTTCCAGATCACTCCTATAATTCATTATCAAAATTCCGGAAGTCTCGAAATCAAATTTCGATCTCTACAACTAAAAATGGACCTTTGGATCATTACATGCTTATGCTCAAAACGCCAAAATCTTCCAAAAACTCTTCCAAAACTTATCTGAGCCTTATGTGACCCCAACCAAGTATACTAAAAGTCTCATAATATGAAACGAACTTAGTCGAGCCTTCGAATCACCAAAAACAACGCAAAAATACTAAATTCACCTCATACTCAAGCCTATGAACTTTGAAACTTCTAAATTCCACCAAAGATGCCGAAATCAATCAAAATACATCCGAATGACCTGAAAATTTCCACACACGTCCAAAATGACACTACGAACCTTCTCAAACTTTTGGAATTTCATTCCGACCCCGATAGCCTATTTTCCACTGTCGATCGAAATCGCCAAAACCTAACTTTCGCCAATTAGAGCCTAATTCTACACCGGACATCAAAACCACATTTCGAACACACTCCTAAGCCCTAAATAACCTAACGAAGCTATCTGAGCCATAAAATCTATATTCCGAGGTCGTTTACCAATGTGTTAGTGCAGCTTGGCAATAGTCAGCCCTTTTGTAGGAAAACTTTCGTATCTATGATATAGTTTGCTTTCTTGGAGTCTCTTGCTCTGTTCTTTATACTGTGGTATCAGAGCCAGCCCATCCTTTTGGAGGGAGGAACAGTTTACTAAATATGTCTGAGTCGTTTCCATCATCCTCTTCCCTAGCAAAAATGAATATGTCTCCTACTCTATATAAAACTTTGTCAAAAAAATATGATTATCTCTATGAAGTAGATATCATACCCGCTGAACAAAAAGTATCTTCAACTGAACTACCCCTTATAAACCCTTACTCTGCTTTTGCCAAAAATTCATTTGCACCATGGAACCAAATTCGTTCCTTAGTCCAACATAAACCAAAAGGAGTCGAGGAATATGTTGTTGCTTCAAAACTTGACTAGCATCCTATTCTTGCCACTCGAGAGGAACAATTTATTACCCTCCAAATTCCAGATGATTTTCCCAGACAGTGGAGAGACCATGGTTTTACCCATATCCATTTTGGTGCTATCCGAATTGCTCTGACTTATCATGGAAGAAAAGGTCAACCTGTTTTTGCTCGACTTTATCTTCTAGACACAAGATATTTGGAGTACCAACATGAAAATTTGGGTACTGCAGAAGTTACCTTGATTGCAGGGACTGTTTTCATAACCATCTTTCCAAATTTCAATATGTCCCTTTATGACCCATACTTAACCGAAGCCCTAAAAATCCAGGTCCAAATTCAAGGTGCCCCACAAGCCAAAGATTCTATCCANCGAAGCCCTAAAAATCTAGGTCCAAATTCAAGGTGCCCGACAAGCCAAAGATTCTATCGAAGCCACTCTTCATCACCAAATAGCGTGGCGAGTTCAAAATCATGCCATGGATCTTTGCCTTCCCGGAGGAGAAATGCTTTACCCTTGAATATTTATGCTACCAAAGGACACACCATGTGCACCCAAATACCCAGACAAACTTCCAGAGACGAGCTTGTCAAAATTCTTCCTAATTCCTGGATCACAAATTATGAAAGGTTAAGAGAACCAGAAGAACCTCTACAATCTGGTGAGCCAACTTTTACCAAAAGAAATGACGATTCCATAAGCTTTGACCATTCCCATCTCAAAAAACCCAATAAAACCATCTTTTCTTGCCAAATGATCCAACCCAAAGATACAAGAGATACATGGTCTGACCCTGACAGAGAATTCTTCTGGAATATACAAAGCATCATGGAAGAACATGACTGGTGTCGACATTTCGACAAAAAAGGCATAAGAGTTTGGTGGTTCAAATGCCCCTTTACGGGACACTGCCCATGCGATCTCGATTGTGATTGCCAAGATTGTTAAAAGATCCAATTGGAGAATATGATGAACACTGCCAGCGTCACTGGGGAAAATTTGACCGCAACGAGCCCAAGCAAAAATCCAAGAAAGAAGGGAAAACTACTAAAAAGCAGTTTCGAGCCAAATATGAAAACAAAGACCCTTCAATTGGTTCATTAATCCTTCCAGGTAAATATGAATTTCTAGTCAGTTATAAACCCCAAGAATGACAAAAATTACTAGAATAATTCACTCCAAGTTGGGAAGATAGTGAAATCACCCCATAATCCAAAAAGCCACCTGAACCTAAAACTCTATCAACCCAAAAGTCCACACGCCCAAAAATATTCATGATGAGCCCTTCAAGTTCCAGCCATATCCAAGATTTTCCTCAACTTCAACCTTTTGAAAAAGCAGGTATCGCTCATGCTCCAAAAATCCCCAAGAAAAACATAGTATTACCTTCTGGAGAAAAACCCCCAACAAGTGACATCGAGGCAACAATGAACTGGCAATCAGAAAATTCCATCTGCCAAAATAAAGTGCTCAACAATATTGGCAACTCCATAAAAAACGTTTCCCATACACAAAACAAGTTAATGAGCAAAGTGGAAACAATTGAGAAAAAGGTGGAGCATACATCATCTCAGCATGCAGGACTAATCAAAGCCTTGGAGCTAAGATTGGAAAATTTACAATATGAGATTTGCCCGCCAGGAACTTCACTTTTCAAGTTCTTCCAACAACAACAAAAAGAGATGATTTCACTCAAAGAACAAATCCAACTTTTGAGAAATGACTGCTTTGAGTCACAAAAAACCCCATTTTTTCCTTCAAAACCTACCTTCTACCCCATGTCAACCCAAGCATATTCCCCACCAAAAATGGACATCACCTTTTCTACTTTTCCTACTACCTCATACAATCATATCTCTTTCACCCAACCCTTAAAAGAAGAACGTGAATTCGATATTGCAAAAATGGTTTGGGAAAGGAAAGATGCTCTTGCAGCAAAAAAAACAAACCAAGAAAAGGCGAAACCAAGGAGAAAGTTCAAAAGGGTCCAACCCTGAAAGTCTGATGATTTCCTATTAGAAGATTCCGGACTTCTATGTTTCCCAGCCAAGAAACATGTCAGAAGGAGATACTACATGGTCAGAATGGTCTAATCCCTGACGATGATACAATGGAAGATAGCTCTCAATCAAGAAATGATTCCATAGAAAACTCTTCCGAAGAAGATGATCCCCCGATATTTGTGAGCCAACCAAGAGACCCAAAAATATCTTAAGTAGAGGAGGATCAAGAAGGCATGACGGGTGAACCAATCCTAGAAAGAAGAAAGGAACCCATGGCGTCAAAACCAGTTGGAACTGGATTCCACTCTTTCACCTTAGACGACGTCAAAGTTTCAAAATGGCCTCAAAGCATCCAAGACTTCTATACTTGGATGCTGACCAAAAATTTGGTGGAACGAGAAAAGTATATCATCCTGTCAGAACTAACTTCACGGTTCTCAGGAATCCTTGGAGATTGGTGGAATTCACTTGGGATTCAAGACAAAAATACTTTTCTTACATCTCAGGATTTCGCCTTCAACATCAAGATTCTACATGATGTTTTCTGCGGAGATACTGGCCAAAGGCAGGAGAAAATGCGAAGACAACTCTTCGAGATGAAGTGTGTGTCATTCGACAGAAATGACATTGACAGGCATTTTAAAAAAATGGCAAAGATATACTTTGAAATTGGCGGAGACATCAACCTGAAACAAGTATTTGTCTCTTCCTTTCCGAAGTTGTTGGCGAGCCGAACCATGACCATCATTGAAGAAAACATTCAATCAATAACAGTCCCAGAAGTCGGCTACATTAGGCAAGCTATATTCGTAGCTTTGGAGGATATTTGTACAAAGCGCTCAACCCTAAAACAAATTATCCAGCACAACCCAGCGCTTGATAAAGCATGTCGCAGATCTGATCTGATCACTGGATCAGGATGTTCCTGCAAAACATCTAAATGACAGAAAGGATTCAGGAGTTTCAGATGGCTGATAATTTCAGATGGAAAATCAAGGTCAAAGAAACGCACAAAATATTTCAGACGTAAAAGGCCAGGAAATTTTCACAAGAAAAACATATGCTTTATTTTCCACAAGATTGGACATTTTACCAAAAACTGTCCCCAATCAAGAAGATCTGTCAAACTCCTTCAAGAAATTGAAGATTATACTGGCATACATCTCGGAAAAGAGGAGGACCTTGAATCCATATTCTCTGTGGATGATGAACCTGGTGAAGAAACTCTATTCTCTCTGGATATCTATGAAGATCAAGGCAATGATCACTATCAAATTTCAGAACCGGAGATCGAAGCCCCAGAAGAGATCAACGCTCTCACAGTCGTTCCTCAAGTAGAACTCAAAGTCTATTCATCCAAATGGGATAGACCAATTCGAGTTATTTCTTTCATCGACACTGGAGCTGCTTCCTCGCTCATAAATCGTGTTTTTCTCCCGGAAGATCAATGGATGCCACACTTTAAGGATTTCAACACTGCATCAAATGGAATCCTTACTACCACTGTCATCACAAAGCATCTGGTCACAATTGAATTCTTTCCAGGACTGAAGTACAGAACCAAGATGATAGGGTCTGATTTACCAGGAAAAGACCTTATTGTTGGGTTCGACATTTACAGATAACTCAGAGATCAACTCCAGATCAAGGCTAACGGGATAGCTTTCAAGAAGCAGTTCAAACCTTATTCTGAGATTCCAAGGCTATTCCAAATCACCAATGATGAACAAATCAAAGTGATTGAGCAAATCTCATTGAGAATTCATGTGTTGAATCCCAAAAAGACTTCATGAAGAAAAGTAAAAGCCCATTATGGAAAAATGAAGAATTTTTTAATAAGCTCCCTTTCAAGAAGAATGAAAACATCAATCCAACAAAATCAAGTCATTCAAGCATGAATCCAGATCATCTCCAGCTTGCAAAGAAAGAATGTGAAGAACTTTTGGAATTCGATCTAATAGAGCCATCGGATTCACAATGGGCATGTGAAGCATTCTACGTCAACAAAAGAGCTGAGCAGACAATAGCAAAACTCAGGTTAGTCATTAACTACCAGCCACTTAACCATTTCCTCCAAGATGATAAATTTCCTATCCCAAATAAACTCACTCTTTTCTCCCACCGAGCCAAGGCCAAATATTTTTCCAAGTTTGATTTAAAATCTGGATTTTGGCAATTGGGAATCCACCCTGAAAAAAGACCAAAAACTGGTTTTTGCATCCCCGATCATCACTTCCAATGGAAGGTCATGCCCTTCAGATTGAAACTGCACCCTCCTTGTTCCAAAAGGCCATGATAAAAATATTCCAGCCCATCCTCCATACCTTCTTTGGTTTACATTGATGACATCCTGCTATTCAGCTATATATTAGAGGAACATGTCAATTTGCTTCGTCAGTTTGAGGCACTGATAACATAATACGGGATCATGCTTTCAGCAAAAAAGATGGTTCTTGCCCAAAAGAAGATTGATTTTCTTTGAATGCATTTTATCCAAGGTGCATACAGTACAGGACCATATATATGTCAAGAACTACTCAAGTTTCCATATACCAACACTCATCCTCACTGGGAAAAAGTCCGAGAAGCAACAAAAGAGTATCAAACTTCGTATCCAATCATCCGGGAAAAAATAACTCAAGACATTTCCAGGTTAAGGTTGCGGATCACATCCCACAATTCAAAGGAGGAGGAACATGCCGAAGGAGAACCTTCAAGTTCTAGGCGTTACTACACAAGATCTCTGAAAAGATGCCTAGAAGGAAAACCAAGAATATCAATGGAAGACAATTATCTAAATCCCTGTTAAGCCCACCATAATCCTCCATTACCTACCAAAAAACCCTAAGAAATCATCTACCCATGCCAAGACAAAACTCCACATCCTTCCAAACCATCTGGGTCCCACTTTCACATGCTTTCACATGCCTCCACATGCTTCGTCACATGCAGCACACCATTTTCACATGCTTCCACAACTTTTCACATGCTAAACCCATGTATATTTCACCCCTGTCACATGTTTCCAGGAGCTTTTTAGTTGTTTTTCCTAAGGTCCTTCACATGTAAAAAGGGACCCACTTGTATATAAGTTTTCCATGTAAGATAGGTTTATTTTAATGTAAGTTTGTCTTGTAATAACCTCCTAGCCCTATATAAAGAAGGCATTGTAGTAGTTGTAAGACTATCTTGCAATCATCTTGCAATTAACTTGAAATCATCTTGTAAACTATCTTGTATCCATTGTGATATATTACATATGAGTTCTTTCTAAATTTCCCTCTTGTTCTTTCTTTCGAATGGATGGAAAGGCCGGTCCATGTATGAAAATAGAGTAAGAATACTCTAAGAAAGTTATCTTGTTGTAGTACGAAAGTTTTCTGAGTTATAACAGTTGGGTTGATTGTAGTACAAAAGTTTTCTGAGTTGTGTAGCTTGGCAAACCGTCCCTTATGGGTTATTGAAGCCAGCCCCTTTGGTAGGAAAACGTTTGAGACTATAAGCAAACTAACTATTAGTGCAGCTTGGCAATAGCTAGCCCTTTTATAGGAAAACTTTCATATTTATGATATAGTTTGCTTTCTTGGAGTCTCTTGCTCTGTTCTTTATATTGTGAAGACTAAGTGTCTCGGTTCTCACCACGACCACTCCGAACCCGAACAACTGACCCAACACATCATAATTAGGTTAATTAACACATAACAAAGCTGAAATAGGGGAAATGGGGAAAATCTTACAGAACGGCCGATCGGATCGTAATAATTGCAGTTTCCAGTTCTTATTCAAGTAGAAGGATTTAAATTTGAGGAAGCGGAGATGGTTAGATTTACTAAAAGAGTATGATGTCACCATATTATATCATCTAGGGAAGGCCAACGGGGTGGCCGATGCATTGAGTAGGAAGGCGTTGAGTATGGGCAGCCTTGCGTATATTCTAGTTAGTGAGAGACCACTAGCTTCAGACATTCAGACGTTGGCTAATCAATTTGTGAGGTTGGATATTTTGCCCAGCAGGGTTCTAGCATGTACATTCACTCGGTCTTCTCTAATTGAGCGTATCCGGGAGCGGCAGGATGATGACCCGCATTTGATGGTCCTTAGGGACACAGTTCGGCACGGTGGTGCCAAGCATGTTACAATTGGAGATGATGGTGTTTGAGGATGCAGGGTAGGTTATGTGTGCCTAATGTCGATGGCCTTCGTGAGTTGATCCTTGAGGAGGCTCACAGTTCTAAGTATTCTATTCACCTAGGGGCAGCTAAAATATACCAAGATTTGAGGAAACATTATTGGTGGAGAAGGATGAAAAAGGACATTGTGGCATATGTGGCTCGTTGCTTAAATTGTCAACAGGTAAAGTATGAGCATCAGAGACCTGGTGGTTTGCTTCAGCAGATAGATATTCTTGAGTGGAAGTGGGAGCGTATCATTATGGACATTGTTGTTGGGCTCCCACAGACTCATAGGAAATTTGACGCAGTTTAGGTTATTGTGGATAGGCTGACTAAATCAGCACATTTCATTCCTGTGAAAAGTACTTATACTTCAGAGCGGTTGGCGGAGTTATATATTCGGAAGATAGTTCGCCTTCATGGTGTGCCCATGTCTATCATTTTTAATCAGGGTACGCAGTTTACTTCGCACTTTTGGAGGGTAGTTCAGCATTAGTTAGGTTCCCGAGTAGAGTTGAGTACAACTTTTCACCCTCAGACTGACGGGCAGTCCGAGCGTACCATTCAGATATTGGAGTATATGCTCCACGCTTGTGTTATTGACTTTGGAGGTTCGTGGGATCAGTTCTTGCCGTTAGCGGAGTTTGCTTATAATAATAGTTATCAGTCAAGCATTCTGATGGCTCCTTATGAGGCGTTATATGGTACACGATGCATATCGCCAGTTCGATGGTTTGACCCGGGAGAGGCTCGGTTATTGGGTACAGACTTAATTCAGGAGGCCTTAGATAAGGTGAAGATTATTCAGGAGAGACCTCGTGCAGCTCAGTCTAGGCAAAAGAGTTATGCCGATCGTAAGGCTCATGATGTGGTATTCATGGTTGGAGAGAGAGTATTGCTTCATGTGTCGCCCATGAAGGGTGTTATGAGATTTGGGAAGAAGGGTAAGTTGAGCCCTAGGTATATCGGGTCGTTTGAGATTCTTATTAAGGTGGGGAAGGTAGCTTATAGACTTGCGTTGCCTCCAGGGTTATCCTCAGTTAATTCGGTATTCCACGTGTCTATGCTCCGGAAATATGATGGTGACCCATCCCACGTGTTAGATTTTGGCTCTGTCCAATTGGACAAAGACTTGACTTATGAGGAGGAGCCGATAGTCATTTTAGACCGGTAGGTTCGTCAGTTGAGGTATAAGAGTTATCCTTCATCTCGAGTGCAGTGGAGAGGCCAGCTCGTTGAGGCAGCTACTTGGGAGTCCGAGTCGGACATGTAGAGTAAATATCACACTTGTTTGCAAATTCAGGTAACTTTCTATGTCTGTTCGAGGACGAACGTGTGTTTTAGAGGTGGAGATTATGATGACCCAAGGGGTCATTTTATAAATTTAGACTTCGTCCCATGCTTAATTTACATAAAAGACTAATATTAAATACCTCGATTTGCGCGCGCAGTTCGGGCGTGAAACCGGAAAGCTTTAATGTGAAAATATGAGAAATAGTGATTTCTAGAATTTAAATTTGATAAAAGTTAACTTTGGTCAATATTTTGAGTAAACAGACCCGGATCTGTGTTCCAATGATCCCGGGAAGTGCGCAGTAAAATATGGGACTCAGGCGTATGCCCGGAAATGAATTCCGAGGTCCCAAGCCTTAGAAATCAATTTTTGAAAGAAATTGTTTTGCTCAAATTTTTTATGAATTAAAGAAAAGAAATAATATTTGAAATCATTGGTATCGGGACCGTATTCTGGTTCTGGGGCTTGATATAGATTTTTTCTGATATTAAAAGATTAACTGTGAAATTTGGTGAAAAACGGAGTTCGTTTGACGTGATTCAGATATACGGTTGAGAAATAATAAACTTTAAGAGTTCTTGTTAAAAATAATGAGTTTTGAGGTTTAATTAACAGTTTTACATGTTATTTTCATGATTTGATCGCGCGGGCAAGTCCATATGATGCTTTTTGACTTGTGTGCATGTTTGGTTTAGAGCCACGAGGGCTCAAGTGAGTTTCAAATAGGTTTGGGTTATGTTGCGCTCGTTCTTTCTTATGCTTCGATGTCTTTTCTTCAAGCATAAATGATATCATATTGAATTACGAACCTGTAGCAAAAAGAATCATTGAATTTGGACATCGTATGAGGATTGTATGGTCATTTTACTAAGGTTACAAAATTTTTCAGGTTAATTACGAAATTGTCATTGATGACATATTAAAAATCTGTACTATTTGCAAATATTAAAACCAACATATATCCTTCATTATAAGGTCAAATTGAGTGATTCAAAAGCCTAACTTGACTAAGATTTCATAAGGAATCCATTGGACACATAAAGATCGAGTTTCTGGATTGTTTGGCAGGAGAAACAAGGCAGAATAGCTGGCAGGAAAATAAATATAAAACGGGCAGACTTCTTCTTCAAATTTTCGAACCCCACAGCCCTAGGAACGAATTTCTTTACCAAATATCATCCCCAAGTCATAGGTAATCAATTCTAAACTTTACTCTTTCAATTACTCATTATTTTTCATCACCTTTAAATAAAACACTAGGAATTTCCATGGTAAAAATTGAGGGTTTGGGTAGATATAGATAAATATGTAAAAATCAATTTTTTATATCAAATTGAGGTCGGATTTCGAAACTATTGGTATATTTTGGTTCGTGGGTGAATGGATAAACATAATTTAGTCCGAACCCTGATTTTAGACCAAGCAGGCCCGAGGTCGGGTTTTCACTTTTTTTTAGAAAACTTAGGAAAAATCATGTATTTCAATAAAGTTAGTTCCTTTAACATAAATTTATGATATTGAATTAATTATGCTTAGATTCGAGCAAGTTAGAGGTGAATTCAAAAGGAAAAGCAATAATTGAGCAGTGAGTGGCCTGAGAAATTGAGGTAAGTGTTTGGTCTAACTTTGACTCGAGGGAATATGACTCCCCACTTGTTTGCTATGTGAAATTTATGGGTGTGGTGTATAGGTGAGGTGACGAGTATCTATGCACCACCCAAATGGCCTATTAAACATGATCCTTTCCTCGTTCCCAATTTAATTGATCCCGGTCTTAATTATTCTTTGTTAGTTATTGTTTCCATGACTACTAGACCTCATTACTTTGTTGTTAAATATTATTTGGTTAGTTTGAAAGAATATTGGTTGTGTATTGGGTTCTCTTGGGGAACAGAAATGTTGCGCAGTTTACACTATGTTGGAATTATATATATATATATATATATATATATATATATATATATATATATATATATATATATATATATATATATATATATATATATATTCATGTCAGTTTCTTGACTATTTACATCGTTGTTGTTTAAAATGGGCTATTTTGTTTTCTGTTTGAAACCTATGAATAAAAAATTAGTGTGATAAGGGTGAATAAGTTGGTGTGATAAGGGTGAATAAATTTGTGTTATAAGGGTAGATAATTGGTGTGATAAGGGTGGATAATTGGTGTGATAAGGATGAATAAATTAGTGTGATAAGGTGGATAATTGGTGTGATAAGGGAGAATAAATTTGTGTGATAAGGGTGAATAAATTGGTGTGATAAGGGTGGATAATTGGTGAGATAAGGGTGAATAATTGATTGTGATATTGTGAATAGGTAGGATCGGGTTGCATGCCGCAAAAAGACAGTGAAAATGGGGAATAATGATATTTTACTGATTTTTAAACTTTAAATGATTTGAAAATTCTTGTTTTACTCTACAGCTTTTCTTATATTTGGCACATGTGATTATTTTAAAGTAAAGTTTTAAAACTTGGAGATTTACTTGAGTATTGGTTATAGCTGAGGCCTGAAAAACGCGGTTGAGTTATTTCATTGTTGTTGCAGTACTTAATTATTTGTTTAGGTTTTTTTCCTTCTTTATATTTATTGTCTTAGTTATATTTTTCTTGTTCGTGTAGAATTATTTTATTGCGTTACTGTATATATTATTGTCACGGGTTATATGTTGTTAATGCCCCGCTGTAGCCTCGTCACTACTTCGTCGAGGTTAGGCTTGACACTTACTCAGTACATGGGGTCGGTTGTACTGATACTACACTCTGCACTCTTTAGTGCAGATCCAGGTACTAGCCAGCAGTAAAGATACTTAGAGCGGCTATCTATTTATTCAGAGACATCAGGTATATCTGCCGGCGATCGCAGATCCCGAGAGTCTTCTCTTATTTTCATAAACGCTGTTTATTTGATTTAGAACAGTTACACATTATTCATTTCAGCCCATTATTTGTAGTATTCTTTAGTAGTTCGTGAATTGTGACACTAGACCCTGGGTAGTCTTAGAGTTGTTTATATAACTAGTTTGTGGCTCGGTTTATTTATTTGTTTATTATTTTACAGTTGGAATTACTCACTGGAAACCATTAGATTAAGTTTACTTTAAATTTATTTTATTATGTTCAAATGGATAATCAAAGGAAAATAGCTAGTTGAACTCTAACATTGTCCTGCCTAGCAAGTGTGGTGTTAGGCGCCATCACGATCCCTAAGGTTGGGAATTTGGGTCGTGACAGCGATCGTGACCTTCCTTCCGCAATCGCGGTTCACAAGACCTGGAACAACACCTTGCTCTTCGTGATTGTGGCCCAAACCTCCACCAACACATTTCGCACCCTTGACACCAGTTATCAGCAGTTCCAAAAGCCCTAAAAGTGGTCGGAAATAACTCAAAACTTACTCGAGGTCGGAAGAAGCTCGTTAAATCATTCTAACAAGTTTATATTCCCTATGTAAACTTGTCCGAAGGCTCGAAACACAAATCACAACATCAAAACCAAGAATTAAAGAGCAAACCCAATTTCTTAAACTCTCTTAACTTTCAAACCTTCATCTATCGTGGAACGTATCTAAATCACACGTAAACATTCCGGAATGACGCCAAATTTTATGTGCAAGTCATAAATCATGATGTGAACCTATTCCAAGGCTCAAAACTCCAAATGGAAATCTATAACACCAATGTCCACTTTAAACCAAACTTAGGAAATTCTAAAACCTTCAAAATGCCAACATTCCATATTAAGCGTCGAAACGCCCCGGATCACCCGATGCTCAACCCGAACATACGCCCAAGTCCAAAATCATCATACGAACCTATTGGAACCTTTAAATCCCGATTCTGAGTTCGTTTTCTCAAAGGTCAGACCCTGGTCAACTCTTTTAAATAAAGCTTTAGAATTTAGTATTTTCTTTCCAAATCAACTTCGAACTTCCCGTAACTCAATTCCGACGACACGTACAAGTCCTAATACCTGAAGCAAAGCTACTCAAGGCCTTAAACCACTTAATGATGCGCTAAAGCTCAAAATGACCAGTCGGATTGTTATAAAACTACTTTTATTTTAGGGCCATGACTGCAAATTTCTGTCTATCTGAACACACTGAATTTAACAAACCAGTACGTTTTAGACGTTACTTTGTCAATTGGGAATAAACTCATAGTGAAAAGGTTTGTAATTTTAGCCATTAGTAATGAACTAAATCTTACACATTTCCCAAGGACTGGTAGTACAAATCATGAGCTTCTAAGAATAGAGTTTATAAAGCAGAAATGAAGTAAATACATAGTCTGTTTGAAAAGTACATAA
Source organism: Nicotiana undulata (assembly GCA_005239495.1). Taxonomy (NCBI): domain Eukaryota; kingdom Viridiplantae; phylum Streptophyta; class Magnoliopsida; order Solanales; family Solanaceae; genus Nicotiana; species Nicotiana undulata. The sequence continues at coordinate 23,240 of ML259008.1, forward strand.
ACATAACTTTATAATCTAAGGATACCCTGAACAATAGAGGCAACTGCAACAAGGACGCAGGTACATCATCAAATCCAACAACCATCAAACACAACAACAATAACATCCAACATCTGCACGCAATGTGCAGAAGTGTAGTATCAGTACAATCGACCCCATGTACTTAGTAAGTAACAAACCTAACCTTAGGTTGAAAGCAGTGACGAGCTATCACAAGGTCAGGTCTCATAACGCTATTCTATAACAGTTCGTAATAGCATAATACAAGTAGTAAAAGGGGTATCTCAGTAGTAGAAATGCTCAAATCGTTCACGGTTCCAGAAAACATGCATGTTTTTCAAGTATCTTAGTAAAAATTCAATTCTTTTGCCTAAAATGCCAAAAATATAGGTAACTTTGAAAACTGTGATTTTTCTCAAAAATCCTTTCACCAATAAGTAAGAAGTTTTATTTTCTTTCCAAATAACGAGTACAATAAATAAACACCTCCCTATAAGCACATATCCATATGTGTAAAAAGTCATGAATGGCGTGATACCATATAACATGAGGAAAAATGCATCTCTATGCCTGTATGTCAAGTATGCATATCAAATGCGATACAACTTAGTGATAAAACCATATGCAAGCTCTCAGAGTATTAATTCACTCAGTCCTCCCAGTCACTCAGTCCTCACAGTCACACACTCCTCCCAATCACTCAAACCTCACAATCACTCGTCACTCGACACACGTACTCAGTAGGTACCTGCGTTCACTGGGGGTGTGTACAGACTCCGGAGGGGATCCTTCAGCCCAAACGCTATATCAAGCCAATCATGGCATAAATCAATGAAACATGATGCGGCATGCAACCCTATCCCAGAAATAAACATGATGCGGCGTGCAACCCGATCCCATAAATATCCTTACCATCAGGCCCTCGGCCTCACTTAGTCATAAATCTCTCCAGTCTCTTTATCTCTCCCGGGCTCACAATGTCATGAAACTAGCCCGAATATGATAATGTGATGTATCAACAAAAAACAACAGAGACTGAGATATGATATGCATATGGGTGCATATGACTGAGTATATAAAATAATGAAAGCATATAACTCCATAGCAGTAATGACCTTAGTGAGTCCAATAGTATCGACATACGTCTAAACATGATATCTAGCATGATTGACAACTCAATTACTATATCACATGGTGGAGACACAGATAATAACAAGATAGGGCCACTATATAGTTCCATGGGAACCTTAGAGTCCCAATTCACAGGGTGCACGCCCATACACTCGTCACCTAGCATGTGTCTCACCTCAATACCAATCACATAACACGTATTGCGGGGTTTCATATCCTCAGCACTAAGTTTAGAAGAGTTACTTACCTCGAACGAGCCAATACCAATGCCGAGCAAGCCAAGCGATGCTCCAAAGATGCCATCCCGCACGTTCCGACCTCCGAACGACTCAAAACTGACCAACAACAATTCAACTACATCAAACAATGCTAAAGGAACCAATCCCGATCATAAAAGATCAAATCTTGAATCAAATCCCAAAATTGGGCCAAAAGCCCAACCCGGGCAAGCACCTTGGAACTCGACAAAACTCACAAAATCCGACAATCTATTCAATTATGAGTCCGACCATACTAGTTTCACTCAAATCCGACTCCACTTTAAGTTCAAAACTGAAAAACTCATATTATGAAACTTTAGGCCAAAACCCCCAATTTCTCTTTAAGATTCAACAACTAATTACCCAAAATGAAGATAGCTTCATGAAATGTAATCAAAACCGAGTAGAGAACACTTACCCAAATCCTTGTGACGAAATTTTCTCCAACAATCACCTCAATCTGAGTCCCACACCTTAAAATATGAAGGAAGAACCAAAAACTCGATTTTTACAACTCTTCCTAGCACTTTCGCATATGCGGATAGGTGGCCACATATGCGACCTTCGCTTTTGCGGAAAAGGGCTCGCATTTGCAAGATAGGCTGCTTCTGCGATGTCCATGACCACATCTGTGGTCGCGCTTCTGCGCGATTACCTCCGTACCTGCGGACCTTCACTCCTCAATAAAACCTCGCATCTGCCACGCTTGGCTTGTAACTGCGACTGTCGCACTTGCGCAATATAAATCGCAGGTGCGGAACACTAGAACCAGTAGCTCCTCAGCAATAGCAACTTGAAGAAAAATGGTTCGAAATCGATCTGAAATCGATCCAAAACACGCCCGAGCCCCTCGGGACCCCATCCAAATATACCAATAAGTCCCATAACATAACATGGATCTACTCGAGGCCTCAAAACATATATAACAACATCGAAACGATGAATCTCACCTCAATTCGATATCATTGAACTTTTACATTTCAACTTCCACAACCGATGCTGGAACAAGTCACATTTGACCTTACGGACCTGCTCCAACTTCCAGAATTGGAATCCAGCCCCGATATCAAAAAGTCCACTTCCGGTAAAAGTTTTTGAAATTCCAACTTTAACCATTTCAAGCCAAACATTACTACGGACCTCCAAATCACAATCCAGACGCGCTCTTAAGTCTAGAATCACCAACTGAGCTAACAGAATCCGAGGTCAATTACTCAAAAGTCAAATCTTGGTCAAACCTTTCAAATTTAAAGCTTCTAGATAAGAATCATTCCTCCAAATAAATTTCGAATAACCTGAAAACCAAAATTGACAATTCACATAAGTCATAATACATCATACGAAGCTACTCATGCCCTCAAACATCCGAGCGAAGTGCAAATGCTCAAAATGACCGAACGGATCGTTACATCCTCCCCAACTTAAACATACATTCTGTCCTCGAACGTGCCCAGAGTTATTCCAAAAGTCATCAAAATTGTCATGTAACCTTACCATGCACATACCCGGGGGTGTCCCACATCACCTTATCTCACATAGATCTTATAACACAACATAACTGAAATTTCTTCATCCAACCTAGCCCGTAAGCCTTAGAATCCAATTTCTACATCCGATAATTTTATAAGATCAGAATCATGCATCAACACACTATATAAGTCTGATCAAGCTGTATCAAGCGATAGTCATAACCCAAGTTGAAATCACTTAATATATCACATAATTCTAACACTCATAGCGATAATTTCTAATAACAATACCTGCTCAAACAACCCGAAACACCTCTTATCAATCAAAGCCTCGTTCTAACACCTGCATCTAATGCCAATGATGAAAGAAACACGCAAAAAATGATAACCATTCGTCGGATGAACAAGTTGTTGAACTCCCTCTCCTTCGATAGGAACTATAGCAAATTTCTAAGCCGATCAACACCAATACCCTTCCAAATACACCGCAACCAGATCCGATAATACTCATTCTAGGTACGAAGACCTCCTCCCACCTAACATAATCACTCTAGTGACATGACACATCAATACAGCTTAAATCCACAACCCACGCAATTCATGCACCCAACAATCCAAATGTACTCAACCTTGAAAATGCCTCAAACGAGAGGACTGTTCTAGGGGTGGGCATTCGGTATTTCGGTTCGGTATTTAAGAATTTCGGTTTGATATTTTGGTATTCGATTTATCAATTGTGTATACCAAATACCGTACCAAAATAAACGGTTCGGTATTTCTTATTTTGGTTCGGTACGATTTTGGTACGGTTTCGGTTTAAATCAAATCTTCACTATCTCCACCCCTACTCCATTGACTAATGTAATCTATGTTGATCATTGTGCTAACACATGCCTATGTTCTTTTTAACGCAGGATTACTATGTTCAGTGGTAGCATAATATGGTTAAGCGTCCCAATTCATTGTTGCAAGGATGGTAGTAAAATCGTCTAGGATTTTATAAAGCCAAACAAAATTGAATATTAGCAATATCATCTTGATTTCTTAGGAATGAGTATACTGTATAGTATGTACCTTTTGTTCAAATTCAATAATTTGATCAAGCATCGTTGTGTCTGAAAGCAAGTTAAAATGAGTCGATTTAGACTTTATTAGATAATTACACAAGTTTTCTTTAATTTCGAATAAAGTAATAAGATGTTGCTTTTTTATCTTGAATTGGTATTCATGAAGAAGTTATCTATGTTAGAAAAAATATTTTGAAGAATATGAGGACAAAATATATTGGATTTAATAATGTATTCAATAAGACGAGTAACTATTGGGCTAAAAATTAAAAATAAAGTTGGGCTTATACTAAATTTTTTCGATATTTCGGTATACCAAAATACCGAAATATCAAATACCCAATACCATACACCGTACCGAAATACCAATATATTTGTACCGAAATAAACGAAAATATCGAAAAAATCGAAGCCGAAATACCAAATTAATTCGCTTCGGTTCGGAATTCGATTTTTCAGATTTTATGCCCACCCCTAGATTGTTCTGCCAGCTTAACAAGTACCATCCCAACACCACGTTAAGAGCCTAGCACACACCGTAGAAGAAAAACACACGAATCCAACAAAAAGGATCATATCTCATTACAACTTCACTGCAATGCGTGACTCTATCGCAACGCTGGTCCATAATATATACCTCGATCTGCCTTGCTCAAAATCAATAACCAAGCGAAATTCGACATGAAGTACCCAAAGTGCATTACAATAACCACGGAGAATCATACGATACAATTCCACATAAAAGCTTAAGAACATAACCAATACGCCCTAAATCATGCAATACACAATTACTTATTTCACTCAAATTCCGCTATAAGACAACAATAGAACTGCACTATGTGTGCCTAAAACCAATGAATCACAACTCCTCGTAGAATAGAAGAGTAACTCATAAATCATTTCAGAGCACGAATAAGCTCAACAACAACTGAATGTCACATCCCTCAATAATAGCAGTTTGGAGCCAACCAATCCGACTCGGTGTAGAATACACATCCCTAATTGGGCCTACCAATGGACCCCCAAATCAACACTGGTCACCCACAAATAGATTAATAACCCTTCGAAAGTCCACAATTCCTGGATCACATCACACACTATGTGATGGCCCAAAGGGTCATCTTACGTTTTAGAACCCAATCCGGTGTCCGAAGCCTTGCAAATCTCATTTTATTTCTCCTCGATTTATGTGCGCAGTCCGGGCACATTTTCGAAAAGCCCCAATGTGGAAAATTTGAGAAAATAATAATTTTAACCTTTAAAAATTTATTTTAGTTGACTTTGGTCAACAATTTGAGTAGACGGACCCGGACCCGTGTTCCTACAGTCCCGGTGGGTCTGTAATAATATATGGGACCTGGGCGTGTGCCCAGAATTAAATTCCGAGGTCCCTAGCTCAAGATAAGAATCTTTGATGAAAATTGTAAGACTGAAAATCTATGAAATTAAAGAAATTGATTAATGTTTGATCTCGTTGGTATTGGGCCCGTATTTTGGTTCCGGAGCCCGGTACAGGTTTGATATAATATATAAGTCATGTTTGTGAAATTTGGTGAAAATAGTGTTTATTTGACGTGGTTTGCACCTTGGGTTGAGAAAATAGAAGTTTTGAAACTATCTTGAGAATTTCATTGATTTTGATGCTAAATCCGTAGTTTTAGGTGTTATTTTGGTGATTCGATCGCACGAGCGAGTCCGTATAATATTTTTAGACTTACGTGCATGTTTGCTTTGGAGCCTCGAGGGCTCGGGTGAGTTTCAGATAGGCTACAGAGAGATTTTGGAACTTGAAAATTTGTTGGTGTAACTGATGTCTGTAGCAGGCCTCTGATCTTGCAATTGTGAGATCAGGCATCGTAATTTCAAACCTTTTAGGTCCCGCATTTTCGAGGCCTTCATCGCATTTTTTAAGGAAAGTTGGGCCAGCAGTTCTCGATTTTGCGAAGATTTCTTCGCAATTTCGAAGGAAGATCGGAAGGGCCAAAGATCGCAAATGCGGTCGTTTTGTCGCATTTGCGGAGGCTCATGTTCACAATTGCGAACGTTCCTTCGCAATTGCGAAGGAAGCAGGGGTGTGAGTGCTCTTGCATTTGCGATGGACCTTCGCATTTGCGAGCTTCGCAATTGCGAAGCTCAGGTCGCAAATGCGACAACTGCAGCTCATAACTTTGGACTTAGACGGTATTTTTCATTCATTCTCCCGTTTTTCAAAACCTAATCTTCAAGAGGAGATTTTCCAAAGGCTATTTCTTCCCCAAATCATAGGTAAATGATTCTTAACTCATTTCTTTCAAATTTTTACATCTTTTTACAAGATTTCAACCTAGAATCTAGGATTTTCATGATGGAATTATGGATTTTTGGGTAGAACTTAGGAATTTTGAAATTTGGGGATTTAGACCTCAAATTGAGGTTGGATTCCAAAACCAATTGTATATCGGGGCTCGGGGGTGAATGGGTAATCGGGTGTTGGTCCGAATTTCGGGGTTTGACCAAAAGGGCTCGGGGCCGGTTTTTTACTTTTTTGGGGAAAATATTGTGAAACATATAATTATGCATTTGAATTGGTTTCACTAGCGATAATTGACTAGATACGAGTGGTTCGGAGGTGGAATCGAGAGGTAAAGCGGTAGTTGAGCTTTGAATTGCTCGTTGGATTAAGGTAAGTATTTGGCCTAACTTTGACTCGAGGGATTAGGGATTCCCGACATGATTGCTATGTGAAATTCCATGCGCATGTCGTTCTAATAGTTTCTAGTGCGTACCTTCTGCGTGCACTACCCGTCCCTTACCTATGGTCTTGGAGGTATTTAGGACCTCTACTTTGGATAGTTCTAGCCTCTCCTATGTTGCTTGAAAGTAAGAAAGCTAAGCGGAAAACATAACTTCATAGAGGACTGTCACATAAGGAGCAACTAAGGGGGCTCATGTTAACCTCCACAAATAGACAACAAATGGATGCAATTCAAACAAACAACTTTAATGATTTAGGATCCTATAGGCAGGATATCTAGATGAGCATAAACAAAATATATAACAACTTTATTAAAGAGAGCAGCGATACCTATCAATTTGTCTACTGATTTTTTTTAATACTCTGAATCTTGACATTTTCAATCAGCAAGAAATCGTAGTTTTTAGACCCTGAATTCTTAATTACCCTACAAGTTTGCCTAAGTTATAACCGAAGCAGAATCATATAGGCATGGTATCTAAAACTGCTAATTACAAACTACAGTTTATAAACGGGTTACTGATTTTACAGGCAGGTTCTATATCTTTAGATCCTATAGGCATGCTTTCTAATTTACAGAATTAATTAACTCCTATAGACATGATTTCTAAGTGCTGAAACTGATTACAAGTATGAGCTCTAAATTTACCAAGTGATTTTACTCTATAGGCATAATTTCTACCAATTTAAACCCTATAGACATGATTTCTAGGTGTTGAGACTGATTTGTTTATTTTCTATTGGCATGATATCTAAGTTACAGAAACTGATTTTTTATATATATCTCCTATAGGCATGGAATCTATGTGGGCAGAAACGTTAACAAATTGCCAGAAAAGTTCAGTAATTCACAAAGAAGATCCTATATACATGATCTCTAATGTACTTTGAGATTGAGAATATGCGTAAAACATGAATTCTTGATGCAGAATTGACAAAACAACGTATAGGCAGGATTTCTAGTATGCCACAGTATGAGAATTCAGAATCATAATAATTCAAAAAGGAAATCCTATAGACATGTTCACTAGTAGTATGCACATAAGGAATCACCACAATGGACTTATAGGCAGGATTTCTACCCGAGTTTGAACAAAGATATATAGAAACCCCCCCCCCCCCCAGCTTTTACTAATAACCCCATATCTATTTTTACAAGGACTATTACATTATTACAAACCAATGTGAATGAATTACATAATACTATCCATTACACTATGGGGAGACTTAGCAGGCCCAATATCGACCTGGAATCCAGGCCTTCAAGCAAGGCAAGTCTGAAGTACAGGTGCTCCATCCATGATACTTAAAATGGGCTTCTGGTGTGTCAAAGTTCCCAAGAGCCTCAGGGAACCCTGGAAGTGCTCACACCAGAACATTTCTCAAAGAAACAGTTGATAAAAGTTCTGAAGACAAGCCCCAATGTGTCAGAGTTCGGAGGAGTCTCATGGACCCTAGGAGTGCTCACACTGGGGGTAGCAGTACCCTAAATAACTAAAAATAGAAGTTTGAAAATAGTATATAAGGAGTAGGGGATAGTTTTAGAAAAAAAAACAGTTTGATTTTCCAGGAGTAAACAGGAACAGAACTCCACCAAGACAAGTAGAATCCAAACATATTGGTATAAATACCGTATCTGCAGTTAAAACAATAACAAAAGAGCAGGGATACTTGAATTATAGACAGAACTAACCACACATATTTGTAATACCTAATCAAGGTTTCACATTACTGAGGATTACTTAGCTTATTAATTATCACTAGGTGGGATCATATAGACATGTATTAAACAGGAAACATGCCAAACAAGCACATAGGGCAGGATAGGGTAATAGAAACTAAAGCCTGCTAGTTTCAGAAGGGAGTCATAGATCAAACAGAAACAGGACGAAGTTAAGATAAACAGAGTAAGATAACAGGAACTAGCAACCGAGAGAAAAATAGGACACGAACCATATGTCAAATAGAAGCATATTGAAATTTGAAATATACTAACCACATATAATCAAGGATTAAGGCATACTAGTTAGAAAGTAAATTGGAAACATATGGAATATAGATCATATCGAGGTTTGAAGTAAACTAATCACATAATCCTTTGGAATAGAACAAGATGACGAGAACTAAGGCACAATACTTGAGAAGAGATGGTCAGGAATCATGTATCAAACAAAATCATGTTGAGGTCTATGATAAAGCTGAATGCATAAACATATAGAGTAGAACAAGGTAACAGAAATTAAGGCATACCAGTTAGGGAGATAGGAAACAAGAAGGTGAAGGCAAGTGAATCCAAGAATCTAGCCTTGGCTTTTAGCCGGCTAGACAATGCAGCAAATCAGAGTGATAGAAAGAACTCAAGTTGTATGAGTGTAAGTGTGTAAGTGAAGGTGAGCTTGTGTGTCTCAGTGTGTTCTTGTAAGCGTCGGTGTCTTTTAAAATCGGAATGGTGAAGGGATTATATAGCATACAATAGAGCAAACAAATAAGGTACAAAATCAAGGGCACACAAATAAGGTGTCCAAAATCAATTAACCATTTAGTTATGGCTAAACGTCAATCAATTAAGAGGACAAAATTCTGAAAATGTCACTTAAATTAAGGAGAATCTCATACGAAATCAATTAGCAGTCAAGACTGAAGTTTAATAAGGTAAGAAATAAATCCATAGATCATTTATAGGCCAATCAAAATAATCAAAACCCATAAATTGGGCCAACAATATAATTAAGGGAAATAGTACCTATTATGAATCACATATAAAGAAAGAATAAGTAAGAATCATATGAAGAGATATCAGATTTTAAAAAAAGTACAATTTCAAACTCTAATTAGGCAAGTAAATAAATCAACTAGCAATCTCTCTACCTTCTCTCTAGAATTTCGTTTTTAGAGAGAGAAAGTTAAAGGTTGCTGATTTCCGGCCAATT